>CAUYPK010019479.1:0-17129 GCA_963574355.1 Loris lydekkerianus
AATGTACACCATGGAATATTATGTAGCCTTAAAGAAAGATGGAGATTTTACCTCTTTCATGTTTACATGGATGGAGCTGGAACATATTCTTTTTAGTAAAGTATCTCAAGAATGGAAGAAAAAGTATCCAATGTACTCAGCCCTACTATGAAACTAATTTATGGCTTTCATATGAAAGCTATAACCCAGTTATAACCTAAGAATAGGAGGAAGGGGGAGAGGGAGGGGAGGGAGGGGGGAGGATGGGCAGAGGGAGGGTGATTGGTGGGATTATACCTGCAGTGCATCTTACAAGGGTACATGGGAAACTTAGTAAATGTAGAATATAAATGTCTTATATTACATACAAATATAAATGTCTTATATACAATAACTAAGAAAATGCCAGGAAGTCTATGTTAAACAGTGTGATGAAAATGTGTCAAACAGTCTATAAAACCAGTGTATTGTGCCCCGTGATCACATTAATATACACACCTATGATTTAATAATAAAATAAATAAATAAATAAATAAAAGATTAATACTTCCATGATATCATCACTTCACTATTTTTTGAAAATTAATTTTGTGGTACCAAAACTATCAGTTTTTTGTTTTGGGGTTTTTTTTTGTTTGTTTTTTTGCAGATATAGAAGAGAACAAATTTTTAAATATCACCTACTTTCGGTGTATATTTGTTTTCATAAGCAAATAAGAGGACACAAAGTTTTAAGGAAAATTACTAGAATTTCATTAGTTTGGGCAAAAAATCTGACAAAGCATGTCTCAGAAGCATAAATCTTTCAATATGAGGTATACTAGTGGAGAATTTTTGTACATGAATATTATGTAGTGTTTTGAATTCAACATCCTGAGTTGTAAATAAAACTTTTTTGATGTTAGGATGAGTCAACCACCTTGTTAGAGGAGATGGCAGAGTGTTCCATGAATTATGGAAAGGCAGGAGAAATGGAGTTGTAAAACTTAAGAACAGTCCCAATGGCCTGCAGAGATTGTTCCTGCAGGACTGGTGTCAACCACATACCCTTAGCACCATTTACTTCAGCAATTTTGCATAGATTTTGGTTACAACATTTGAAGTGTTTATGTAGTTATGTTCCTCCTATACTGTGAATTCCTGATTATGATATTTCAAATGTTGCCACTACTTCTACCTTATATACATATTCTACATTTATGACAATATTTATATGAAAGTATTTTTAACTTACAAATATGAAAGCTATGAACCATAAACAATAAACAGTACCCTAGCTATCTATCAGTAAAAAAAAATCTCCTTTTTAGCCAGTTTCTTCTCATGTTTTAAAAGAAAGAAAGCAAATTATAGCCTCAAATGATTACCTAGTAACATTTAGAAAACAGTGAGGTCACTGATTTCCTTGGGTGATTTCTTTCAACACATAAAGTGTCAATAAAAGCCAAAGATGGTCACAAGATTTTTAGAGCATGAAAAGGGTTGCCTTGGGATCTCCAATGTAGCACCAGGAGTCCTGTTCTAAACGGAAGCAGAGGAGCCCTGATGCTGGGAGGACCCCAATGCCTGACTAGACTACCTCAAGGTTTTTGACATCCAGAGCCTCTGATCATAGTGGTTTTCTATGCTATAGTGCCTGCCTCAAACAAGGACAGCTTCCTTTAAAGCTATGATCAAAGCCAAAAATATAAAGCGTTTACTTTCTTATTTAATGAACACTTCTCTGTCATTTCAAAATCAATTTTACTTTATACTTGGTTCACCAGAATCACCCTGTTTTAGGGGGCTCCCAATATCCATCCTTCTTTTCAGCCTCTCAAGGTGGCCTACTGTTTTGGGAATTGTTCCCCACACTCTTACCCTTCATACGCCACTGTATTCACCAGGAAATTATTCCTTCTTCTGTCTAATTGTCTCCTGTGCTTCTTCAAATCTGGCTATGGCAGTAGTCACTCATTCTGGGAAGCAGTCCCTATGTTCTCAATGAGATGGGCTTGATGCTCCTCTGTACAACCCATACTAGTTCCATCAAAGCACTCCCCAAACTCCAGCCTTAGGACAAATGCTAATGTTGTTTACTTCTCCCCAATAGGGTGCCATTGTATTCCACTAAACTGTATTTAAATAACAGTCTGCTGTTTAGGCGATAGCTTAGATTTTATTCATAAATTGACTCATCTTTGCACTAACTCTTAAGTTCTTTGGAAGGATTTAAACAGATGGTTGGCAGAACAAAAGATGCTGCTTCATTGTTAAAGACAAATTTATAGACTCTTTAAGTTATCACTTGTATACTGCAAATTTTCAAAAAATCTTACTGTTAGAACTTTAAATACTATACTAGACTTTTCAACATTTAGTCTCCTGAGTACCTATATACTCAAGTATAAGCTGACCCGAGTATAAGCCGACCCCCTTAATTTTACCCTAAAAACTGACTCGAGTATAACCCGAGGTGGAAAATGCAGCAGCCACTGGTAAATTTCAAAAATAAAAATATATACCCAAAACAATTACAATAATTGAGGAATCAGTAGGTTAAATGCTTTTCAATATTTATTGCTAAAGAAAACCTGTAAACTAGCAACAACAACTTTAAAACTTTAAATAAAGTGCAGAAAACCGTAGCTTAACAGGTAATCAAGCTAAATCACAAAGACGACTGGAGACTACGTGCATTTGATTAGATGCGCGCACCATCAAATAACCTGTATGACCCGAGTATAAGCTGAGTTCGGGTTTTTTGGCACAAATTTTGTGGCGGAAAAAACTCGGCTTATACTCGAGTATATACGGTATATATGGTTATGACATGACAAAAGTATAATGGAAATTCGCATTTTTATGTTCTTGATAGGGTTTATTCACTCATTCATTCATTTATTCTCAATGATTACTAGGATTGCAAAATGTAATAAGACATGATTTCTTCTCTATAAGACCTTAAATCTAGACGGGAGGACAGATATGATAAAAACTAGTTGAAATCCAGTGTCGTGTTTTAAAGATATATGGTAGCAGTGGTTCTCAGCCTGTTTACACATCGAAATCACCTGGAGAGCTTTTAAAACTCCTGATGCCCAGGCAGCACCAGAGTGATTACTTTTGCCTGGAAAGAGAAGTAAACTCCTTAGCTGCGTCTTGAATGCTGAGTAGCTCACCAAGTTAAAAAGAGAAGGAAGGACATTATAGACAGGGGAAATGGTGCTTGCAAAGGCACAGATGGGGGAAGTGCAAGTTCTGATTTTAGTGCAAGAGAAGGGGCTATAAAGGTGTGTTTGGACAAGTAGGCAGGAGCCAGATCCTGAAGGGCCCTGGAGAGATATTTATACTTTATGCATTTTTTTATGGATCCACTGAAGGGTTTTAAGGAGGAGATTACTGTGATTATAATCAACATTTTCATTTTAAAAGCTCACTGTGTTAACAATGTTAAGGAAGGACTGGATGACCGCAAACTGGGTCAGAGAGACAGTTAGGAGGTTATTACATTAATTCAGGTGAAAAGTCCTGTGGTTCTGGATTTAGGCCATGGCAATGGGGGTAAAGAAGAAGAAACAGATGTGAGAAATATCTGGGAAGTAAAATCAGCTCGGAACATGGATGGAGAGGACACATGGGAGAAAGGGCAAGGAACTGTGGAGTTTTTCATTTGGGTGCTGGAAGAAAAAAAAAATCACAGACAGAAACGGAACTCAGAAAGGGAAGTCAGTTTTGAGAGGCAAGTGTTTGGTTAAATGTGAGTGATGGACAATCAAGAAGAAATCACTAGGATGTGCTTGAACATACAGGAATGGAGATTTAAACAGTGGACAGGGCTGGAGACAGAAAATTCAGATTTGTACTCATCAGAGTGATGGGAACTGTGGGAGTAGGTAGATTCTCTGAAAGTCTGAAAAGTTTCACCTTTTCTTCCTCTTTTGCTTACCTTACCTGACAGCCCTCTAGTGACAACAAGCACATACTACATTTCTTAAAAGTGCCTCAACTCAGTTAATGTGATCATGAAATGAACATTCAGGACCTTGGGGTTACTTAAAATATTATTATATTAATATTTCAATATTAGTGGGTAGTGGCATATCTATGCACCAAGCATCCAAGCTTGAGCCTAAAGATGTTATTTATTATAATTCAAGAAGAACCAAGAGAACTTGAAATTGACTTGTTAGGAATCTATTTGTGTCCTCCATATGAGGAGTTAAAGAGTTCCTTGTGAAAGAATTTCTTCTAAAATGTAGTTGTCAACCTTGGCTACACATCAGAATTACCTTATGCCCGGGATGCATCCCAGACCAATTAATCAGAAACTCTGATGATGGAACCTGGCCAGGCATTAATATTTACTAAATTTCCTCAGGTAATTCTTTGTATAGCCAAGGTTGGGCGAATTGGTGCTGTAGATGATGAGAGTCTAGATATGTACAGGTATGAGTCAATTCAGCAAGGGAAGGGTGATGCTGGGTGCAGCATATGTCTAGCAACCAAATTGTCCCTAAACACAGTCCCCAGTGAGTCAGACTTGAGGTCATACTTGATTTGCCATACCTGAGACCTAGGTCTAAGTTACAGTTAGAAAGTAGAATCTGAAGTAGTGGTGTCCTCTATAAGCCTAGTGGTATAACGGGAGCCTAAGGAGTCAACATCTTTGACATTGGCAACAACATTGGTGGTATTGATGATGATGACACCTTCATTCAGCAAAATAAAATTTTGTTGACAGCCAGTTCTATGTGCTGGGCACTAGTCTAGGTGCTGAGGACACAGTGGCAAATAGGACAGACAAGATTCTTTCTTGGATCATGGCTTTTAGGGGGTCTATTGGTTGACATGGACAAACAAACAACAATATTAGGCAGTGCTAAGTGCTGTGCAGAGATTAAAATAGAGTGATATGATAGAGAATAAGTGGGTGCCTATTTGGATTGGTAAGTCAGGGAAGGTTGCTTGCTGCAGAGGTGACATTTGAAGTAAGATATGAATGACAGGGAGGCAGCCACATGAAGAACAGGGAGAAGAACATTCTAGGCAAAGAAACAGCAAAATCAGTGACTCTAATGCAGGAGCAAGCCTGGCATGTCTGAGGAACAGAAAGGAAGTCAATGTAGCTGTACCAAATTGATAGAGAAGAGTGGCACAAGATGAGGTTATAGAGGTAGCCAGGGACCAGATCATGTATGACCACGAAAATCATGTTGAGTAGTCTGAATTTTAATCTGATTTATGATAGAGAGTCACTGAAGGGTTTGAGCAGAGATATGATAAAACTTAATTTATATTCTAAAAGATCATTCATATTAGTGATTGAATCAGTGCAAGAATGGAAACAGGGAGATTA
This sequence comes from Loris lydekkerianus, assembly GCA_963574355.1. Classification (NCBI taxonomy): domain Eukaryota; kingdom Metazoa; phylum Chordata; class Mammalia; order Primates; family Lorisidae; genus Loris; species Loris lydekkerianus. The sequence continues at coordinate 5,318 of CAUYPK010019479.1, forward strand.
ATTAGTAGAGTATTTGCAATAGCATGCTTGTAGTGTTGGCTTGGGCCAAGGTGGTAATGGTGGGCTTGGAAATTGAAGGCTATGTTAACCAGTTTGGTGAAAATATTTCAGACTGTATATGGAACCAGCACATTGTACCTCATGATTGCATTATTGTACACAACTATGATTTAATAAAAAAAAAAGAAGTTGGCATATTTGAAATATATTTTGGAAGTTGAATAAATGGGACTTTTACAAAAATTGGGTGTGAAGATGAGGGGGAAAAAGGTACCAAGATGATGGTGATGGTGGCAGCAATATTGGCAGTGGCATTGTTGACGGTAGTAGCTCTGTTGGCAGGGGTACCTTCAATGACTTTGACAAACAACACGCGTGCCTTCAGCTCAGACATCAGCCCAGGCAGGCTTCATGGAAATTGTTGACATATTAGCCATTCTTTGTGATGACAAGGACAGGTGACATTGTTCCTGGAGGAAAATGGCAGGCGTCACTTGGCAGCAAAGCAGATTCATTTACAGATCACATGCAAAATAACCTCCAAGTACTTATTCCCAGAAGTATCCAGGAAAAACTCAAGAAGGGTCAGAGATATACAATTTTGTGATTATGATTGTGATCTCACATTGTTTAAAGGCTACTTGGCAACAGTAAGCTGGATTACTCATAAAAGAGGTCCCAATCAAACCTATACTGAATTGTACATTATCGAATACATTTTTTTGGTAACAAAATTCCCCCCAACAATGCAAAAATGAGTATTTTATATTAAAATTACACAAGAAATCTTCAGATATGTGCTGATAAAGACTCAAACATTATAGAAGTCAAATGTTATAATTGTTTATCATTCTTCAGTCACATTCCCCCTCAAGAGATAACCATAATGAACTGTTAAGCGAGTTTCCTTCAAAATATTTTTCTATGCTTTTCTGCATATATATATACACACATACATATATTTATATATGGTTTTTCACAAACTGTATGTTGCTTTTTAAAAATCTAGTAATAGCCCAGAGACATCTTTTCGTGTCAGTGCATCTTCAATTTTAGACAAATGCATAGATTCTATCGTGTAAATATCTTGCAATATATGTAGACACTCAGATTGTCCTCTAAGAAGAATGTTTCTGATTAAACTGCCACCAATAGTGTTTGAGAGACCGTGTTTCTCCATACTCTCACCAACGCTGAATTTTATCAATTTTTTTCATCTTTGTCAACAAGATGGGTGAAAACAAGCATTTCATTATTGTTTGTTTTTCTCTAAATATTAGTGAGATTGGGTATTTTAAAGTCTGTGTACTATTTGGATTTTTTCTGTGAATTGTCTGTTGATATTCTTTATTCATATGTCTCGTGGATTATTTGTCTTTTTCTCATTTATTTATAGGGGCTCTTCACCTAAAGTGCTGATCTTTTCCCCACAAAATAGAAACTTTCCCTTCCTACTCTGTCAGTTGTCTTATAACTTTGTTTATGTTGTATAGATGTTTTAATTTCTTACATCATCAAATCTGTCAATTTTATGGACTTTGGGTTTGGAATCTTGCTAAGGAAGTTCCTTCTAATTGAAGATTATATAAAAATATTCTACTGTATTTTAACACACATTTTTTATTTAAGTGCTTCTTTCCTATTTTATCATTTTTAAGTATTAAATTTATCTCACATAAAAATAGTATAGACAGCAATAAAACAAACACCTATGTACCCATCATACAGCTTAAGAAATAAGATATTTTCTTTCTTTCTTTCTTTTTTTTTTTTTTTTTTTTTTGAGACAGAGTCTCACCTTGTTGTCCTAGGTAGAGGGCCATGAAGTCCCAGCTCAGAGCAACCTCAACCTCTTGGGCTTAAGCAATTATCTTGTCTTAGCCTCCCAAGTAGCTGGGACTATAGGCACCTGCCACAATGCCCAGCTATTTTTTGGTTGTAGTTGCCATTGTTGTTTTTAGCAGGCCCAGGCTGGGCTTCGAACCCACCAGCCTTGGTATATGTGGCCAGTGCTCTACCCACTGAGCCACAGGCGCCACCAAAATAGGACATTTTCAATACTTTAGAAGGCCTCTGTATGCTCCTCCTCAATTATTTCCACCTTCCTCACCACCAAGAGGCAATCACTATCTTGTCTTTTGTTTTTAAAATTTCTTTATTTTATTATTTACATTTTAACCACCTGTATGTAACATATTATTCAATTTTGCAAAAAAACAAGTAGTAAACATTAACCTTGCTGTATTAGGAAAGGACAATACTGTCATTATTAAATAAAAGCTCCCAGAGGAAGAGTCTCTGGGGCAAAGGCTGTTTTCAGCTTCCCTGAGAATTTATAAGAATCCCTTCTAGTGAGTACAGGTGGTGTTTGAGAGCTAAATGTCCCAGGGGGCACAAACAGATACAAAGGACATTGGAAACCAAGAAGGGGGAAGGTTGGAGGAAGGTGAGGGGTAAAAGCTTACCTGTTGGGTACAATAAACACTATTCTGGTGATGAGCACACCAAAAACCCATCTTAAACATTATACAAGGTATCCACGTAACAAAAACATTTGTACTCCTTAATCTTTTGAAATAAAAAAAGAATCCCTTCTAAGGAGGTTACTGAGCAAAGTCGTGAGTGCTGCTGTGTCACACAGTGGAGTGTTGGAGCTGACTGATGGCTTCAGGAAACTGATGTCATGTTAGCAGCTGGAAATTGCCCATATGGGGTGATGGGGAAGTTGGAATTGGGGAGATATTGGCCAAAGGACACAAAATTTCAGTTAGGCAGGAAGATTAAGAGATTGATCATACAATATGGTCACTATAGTTAATAATAATGTACTGTATTATCACCACAAAAAATAAGCATGCATATGTTAATTAGCTCAATTTAGGCATTCCTCAATGTACACATATTTCAAAACATCATTTTTTACAACACAAATATATATTATATATATATATACATATATGTTTATAATTTGTCCACTAAAAATAAATTAATAAAAGGAATTACCCATAGTAGAAATATTTTCTTCATGAAAATTGATAGGCCCTAAAAATCAGAGCTTTTTCTTTTAATTAAAGCAAATTTTTGGAAAGCCAGCTTACTAGAGCATCACCATGGTTCACAATGGTCAGGATGTATGGCAAGGCTACAGTTCAGACCAGGTTTAAAACTTATTGCAGAAATATGACCAGAGAGAATGGGCTGCTGTGTATTTTTTTTTTTTTTAATTCACCATCACCAACTTCTAGCTCTTAAGAAGGCTCAGAACCTGATACCCTGAGGAAAGAAATAGCAGCAGATGTTAACAAATGGAAGAATATATCATGCTCATGTCTGGGAAAAATCAATATCATTAAAATGTCTAAAGTGATCTACAGATTTAATGCAGTTCCAATTAAAACAGTACTGCCATACTTTGAAGAACTTGAAAAAATACTTCTTTGATTCCCATGGAACTAGAAAAATCTATGAATAGCCAATGCAATTCTCCAAAATAAAAACAAATCTAGAGGCATCACGTTACCAGACTTCAGGTTATACTATAAATCTATAGTTATCAAAACAACATAGTACTGGCATAAAAAATAGAGACATAGACATATGGAACAGAACAGAGAATCTAGAGATGAAACCAGCCTCATATTGCCATCTGATCTTCAATAAACCAAATAGAAGTTTACAACAAGGAAAAGAATCCCTATTTAAAAATTGGTGCTGGCCTCAATTGCACTAATGTACACAGCTATGATTTAACAATAAAAAAAAAAAAGTCACTCATAAAAAAAAAAAAAAATTGGTGCTGGGAGAACTGGTTGGCCACATGTAAAAGACTGAAACTAGACCTGTTCCTCTCACCACTTACAAAAATTAAATCATGCTGAATAAAAGATTTAAATCTAAGACATGAAATAATGGCTCGGGGCCTGTAGCATAGTGATTATGGTGCCAGTCACACACACTGAGGCTGGTGGGTTCGAGCATAGACTGGCCAGCTAAACAACAATGACAACTGCAACAAGAAAATAGCTGGGTGTTATGGAGGGCACCTGTGGTCCCTGCTACTTGGGGGACTGAGGCAAGAGAATCGCTTAAACTCAAGAGTTGGAGGTTGCTGTTTGCTGGATGCCACGGCACTCTACCAAGGAAGACATAGTGAGACTCTGTCTCAGAAAAAAAAGAAAAAAGATATGAAATGATAAAAACCCTAGAAGTAAGCATGGAAAACATTCTTCAATTTTTTTTTTTTTCAATATGGCCTATATTTTTTCCCTCTTTTCATAGAGGTGTGAAAACAGAAGGTGGTTGGCCTTTCTGTAATATACCCTAGGGAAATTAAGACTTCAAGGGTGATGAGAATTGGCAACTGACAGTTAGTGTGGGAGATGGGGATATCATAGGGAGTGGTGGGGACTTTGGCAAGATGGCTCAAACCAGTTGTTCCCAACGTGGAAACAAATCTAGCCTAGTGTTGCCAGATTCTTTCTTTTTTTTTCTTTTTAAAAATTATTATTTTTTATTATTTAAGGTTAATTGAGGGTACAAAAATTAGGTTACAATGGGAAACAGTCTTAACAATATCAGCTTTGGGAAAGAATTTGTGAAGATGCCATTGGCAACAAAAATAAATAAATGTTCCCATGGTTCATATTGCAAGGGTACATGTCAAATCTATTAAGTATAGAGTATAAATGTCTTAACACAATAATTAAGTAAATGAGGTGAAGCCTATATTAACTAGTTTGATGTAAGCATTCCTAATTGTATATAAAATTAGCACATTGTACCCGATAAAGGCATCAATGTATACATCATCTATGTGTTTATGACTTAATAAAATAAGTAAATAAATAAATGGGACCTGATGAAGTTAAAAAACTTCTCTACAGATAGAATACAAAAAAGCAAATATACAACCTGCAGAATGGGAGAAGATATTCTCATGTTATGAGTCAGACAAAGGGCTAGTGACCAGAATATATAAAGAACTCAAGAAAATCATCAAGAAAAGGGCAAACAACCTCATTTGTTGATGGGAAAACTGAGAATATAGCAAAGTTTAAAGTGGCAAGTGGCATGAACATAACTTTTCCCAAGAAGACAGAGGAATAGCCAACAAACACATGAAAAAATGCTTATCATTCCTAATCATTAGGGAAATGTAAATCAAAACCACTTTGAGATACCACCTAATACCAGTGAGAATAGCCCAAATCGCAAGGTTCCAAAGCTGCAGATGGTGGTGTAGGTGTGGAGAGAGGGGTACACTGATGCACTGTTGGTGGGTTTGCAAACTAGTACAGCCTTTCTTTTGGAAAGAAGTATGGAGAATCCTCAAAGTACTAAATGTAGATCTCCCATTTGATCCCATAATCCCATTACTGTACCCAGAAGAAAAAAAAAATAATTTTACCATAAAGGCATTTGTACTCAAATGTTTATAGCAGAGATTAAAGTGCTGGCAGATTTGGTTCTTGTAGAGGGTCCTCTTTATGGCTTGCAAATATAGCATCATGTGATGAGAAAGAATGAGAGCAAGTTCCCTGATTTAGCTTTTTTTTTTTTTTTTTTCCTTGAGGCAGAGTCTTATGCATTTGCCCAGGCTGAGGTACAATCACAGCTCATTACAACCTGGAACTCCTGTGCTCATGCTGGGACCACAGAAGTTCACCACCATACCCAGATACTTTTAATTTTTTTTTGTAGATATGGGGTTTTGCTATGTTTCCCAGGGTGGTCTTGAACTCTTGGCTTTAAGAAATCCTCCTGTCTCACCCTCCCAAACTGTTGGGGTTACATGAGTTACCGCATCTGGCCTGGTGTCGTTGCTTATAAGGACACTAGTCCCATTATGAGGTCCCACCCTGATGACCTTACCTAAACCTAATTACCTGCCAAAGGCCCCACTTCCAAATGCTATTGCATTGGAGATTGGGCTTCAAGATATAAATCTGGTGGAAGATATAAACATTCAGTTCATAACGATATGTACAGTATACTATGAAACTGCTGGGTGATCGAGTATACACATTTAAAATTGTTATACTTAAATACATAATTAAAGTTTTTATAGATTTTGATGTACAACTTTAATAAGTCAATAATAATTTGCTTTTGAAAAGTTTGAAACAATTTGCAATTACTCTCACCAATGGAGTTTCAGAGAGTTCATTTCACATAGTCTTATCAGTAGCACTGTATATTAACAAGTGTTTAATCATTTTTATTTTTTGCCAACATGATCAAAAAAACAAAAGATCTCATTGTTTCTAATTGTGTTTATTATTACTAGTGAGGCTGAACATTGAAGAATGTTTTATTGAAAATGTGTAGTTAGCTTCAAATTGCCTGTTTGCCTATTTTTCTTTGGATTCTCATTTCCTATTGATTTGAGGAAACTCTTTATTCTTTATGTATATAAAATCCTTTAATTTGTTATATTTTCTCACAATTTTATTTTTTAGTCTTTTTTTTTTTTTTTTTTGAGACAGAGTCTCTTGTCCTTGGTAGAGTGCTGTACTGTCACAGCTCACAGCAACCTCCAACTCTTGGGCTTAAGTTATTCTCTTGCCTTAGCCCCCCAAGTAGCTGGGACTACAGGCCCCTTCCACAAGGCCTGGCTATTTTTTTTTTTTGTTGCAGTTGCCATTGTTGGTTAGCTGGCCCAGGCTGGGCTTGAACCTGCCAGCCTTGGTGTATGTGGCCAGCACCGTAACCACTGTGCTATGGGCGCCTAGTCAGTATTTTTTAGTCTTTTAAAAAATAAAACCACTTGTATTGGGGCTCAGAGGTCCCAGTTCCCTGAACTGAGGGGACTTGGTTCCATTACTCAGCTGAGCTGGAAAGTTCAACTGAGGCACCACGGTGATTGAAAGCAAAAAAATGAATGGAAACTGAGAATAAAACTGGAGCAGCACAGGCAGTGTGAATAGAGAGCACAAGTAACCCACACGAGTTTCAGTATAACAAAGAGAAATTTTACTTGAGAAGAAATAAAGAGAAAGTTTATGTGAAACTTAGTAAATGTAGAATGTAAATGTCTCAACACAATGACGGTGAAATTGCCAGGAAGGCTATGTTAACCAGTGTGATATAAACGTGTCAACCGGTCTGTGAAACTAATGTATGATGCCCCATGATCATACCATTGTACACAGCTATGATTTAATAAAAAAAAAAAAAAAAAAAAAGAAAGAAAGTTTAGAGCACTTCCAAAGAGAGTTGGAAGTGGGTCCTTCTCATAAAGGAACAGAAGTGTAGAGGCAGAGGAGAGGCTGTATAAAAATACCCTAGCCTTTTGAAATTGGTTGCAAGTCTTTCATTGGCCTCTCTACACCTCTAGGCATTATTACCCTTTTCTATTGGTCATTGATTATAGTCTCTTTTTATTGGTCATTGGTTACCTAGGTTATCTCATACCCACATTCTTATGGGCCCTCCAGACTTCCTGGCTCCTTATGCCAGGTTTTCCTCCCATCCCCTTGAAGCCCTAGTGTCCTTTCTGAACTTGATTTTTATTTATGCTGTTATTTGTTGTACAATTTTAGATTTTTACACCATCAGAGCCAGTGATTATGGATTACCTCTATGCAATTGCCCATAATCTATCCATATAATACACTTTTTCATATGTCAAAATTTTTTATTTTTTTGAGGTTTTGGTTTTTTCTTTTATTTTCTTTTTTCTTATTTTAAATTATCATAATTTTTCTTTTTTACAATTTACTATACTCCGTATTTCATCTTCAATCATTTCAAATATAGGAGGTATAAGTTGTATAAAGACTTTTAGAGAGTTCTAATTTGCTTATGTATTTTTTTAAAAATTTGGCTCCATGAAAATGCATTAGCACAACCTTCCCTTTGCCTGTAAGCAGACTATATATGTATGTAAAAATGTTGAAAATTCCTCAATGAATGAAGAGATGTCCTTTCTGTACTTAAGATCTCAGCTCTTTGAGCAGCGTCCGTGGCTAAGTTAGTAGGGCACCGGCCCCATATACCGAGGGTGGCAGGTTCAAACCCAGCCCGGGCCAAACTGCAACAACAACAACAACAACAAATAGCCGGGTGTTGTGATAGGTGCCTGTAGTCCCAGCTACTCAGGAGGCCGAAGCAAGAGAATCTGCTAAGCCCAAGAGCTGGAGGTTGCTGTGAGCTCTGAGGCCATGGCACTATACTGAGGGAGACAAAGTGAGACTCTGTCTCTAAAAAAAAAATCTCAGCTTTTTGAGCAACTGCATATTCAGTGGTGACTCACTTAAGTTTTTTATTTGTTGAAAGACTTAGGTGTCTGTCATGATATTTCAGATGAACACAGTTATATCAGCTATTTCTTTATAAATGTGGGTTGTCTACTCATAATTGTTATACTTATGTGTCTATCTTAGTAAACTGGCGTGTTTATGCTTGCAAAATTATATGTCATTATTGCCTACTTTATTGTGTAAAGTGGCCTATGAGAGTTCTTTCATGTTTTTGTATTTTTTTCAAGTAGATACTCTTAACAACTGTAAATAAAGAATTTTGAAAATTTATTTTTTAACAGAATTGTGTTTTGGGGATATCAGACTTCTGGGATTTCAACATTTGAGATTACGACTTTTAGGATTGTATCTTTCAGGATTATGGCCCAAACACCTTGTGGGAAGCACAGACACATAAACAGAGAATCACAATAGGAAATTATGTAGAATATAAGTAATTATTAGGACAGTCAGATCACTCAATGAAGATGTCCTTATGGTCAAATATTTGGGTATGGAAGCTACATATGCACCATGCTAGTCTTAGCCAAATTTGTCGAGTTTCTCAAAACATCTTTATGACAGGATTTGTAGTGGGTATTTTTCTTTCCTCAAAGCATTTCTTCATTTTTGTATTGGGGAAGAGGAATTAGTTTAGCTATCAATTGACAGGGTAGAGTGTAATCAGCAATCATTTATTGAGTGCCTACTGTGTGCCAGGCATTGTTAGATCTTGGGAATACATCTAGAGATATGACAAAATCTCTTCCTTTACAGAGCTACCAGTCAAATGAGTTCCTGGCCCAGAAAAATACATTTATAATACAGTGAACTAAAAATTGATAGAACTTTACATTCTCTATTGTAGGATGAGAGATACTTAACCTAGACTTTGTAGAAAAAGTGCCAGGGAAATTTTCCTGGAGGCTATATCTGAGCTGAGTTTTAAGGAATATGTAGGAATTAGGCAAATGAAGGGAGTGGGCATGGTGGAGGCATTGTTAGAGGGAAGAACATCAGGAAGGCTATGTTAACCAGTGTGATATAAATGTGTCAGCTGGTCTGTGAAACTAGTGTATGATGCCCCATGATCATACCAATGTACATAGCTATGATTTAATAAAGAAAAAAAAAAAAGACAGAGATGAGAAGTAGCATGATGCACTTGGAGAACTACAAGCAATTTGAATTGGTAGAGTATGAAATGCAAGGCAGAGAGTGGTGAGGAATTAGGTTAGAGAAGAGGAGATTAGATCATGGATGGCCTTATATGCCATGTTATAAAGTGTCAACCTCATCAAGCAACTGAAGGGGAACCCCTGAGAGGCTTTAAGGAGAGAAATTACATGATCAGATATACATTTTGCAATTATTATGTTAGCTATGTTGAGGATAGATTTTAATAGACAAATTCAAAAATGAAATAGGATTAGCATGGAACTTGACAGTACATGGTATCTTTGCAGAGTAGTTTAATGTGGTGCCCACTGGAGAGAACTGGAGGTGCATGACAGAAGCTGAAAACAAAACAGGTATGGCCAAATTGTGAAGGACATTGATTGCTAAGTTAACCAAGGAGCTTGAACTTTATTTGGTGGGTACCAAGGGATTTGAAATAAATCTGCATCATTACCAGATTTGTGTTTTAGGACTACAACTCAGCTACCAGCAAGATAAACTGTAGCTTTAGGGACAGCTGTATAATACATAGTATTATAAATGAAGAGGAGGTGGCGGGTTCAAGCCCAGCCCTGGCCAGAAACTGCAAAAACAAAAACACAAAAACATAAATGAAGACAATTTCTCAAGGGTATTTAGAAATTAAGAATCAGTAGGTAAACCCTTTGTGTCTTCTGAGTCTACCCTGTACTTTCTGAAGCATAGCAATGTGATCACCTTAATTGTGATTATGTATTATGTAATAACTATGTGTCCACCCTCACTATATGTGTACCCTAAACTTTGCGAGAACTGGAACCATGATCGTTTGGTTATCATTGCAGTCTCACCCTCTCATGTGGTGCACGGCACACAAACAATGCTCAGTATTTGTTGAATTAGTGTATTCTTGATTTGGATGCATGCTTCCACAAGTGTAGCTGTGTGGGAGGGTATTTTGGGAGGGTACTTTTACAGAAGAATGTGGGTGTTGCCTGTGGCAGAAGTGCACCATATGGGCTTCTCCCCTTAGACAAGTGAAAAGCCCTTTGAAATCCATCTTCCCATTTACTTTTCATCTCTACATAGGATGCACTGGGTAGCCCTGAACTCTAGGCAGGCATAGCTCTACTTAGTGTTCTTTTCTCTCCCTGTTGGGTTACATATGAATTTCCATCTGATGCTAGATGGATACAATTTTTTTACGCCAGGGAACCTGTTGGGGTGGGACAGTGTCTGAGACTTGCCAGTATTTTGTCTTCTGTGACAGGGTACTTGCTTAGTGATCTCACCTGTATTGGATGTGAAACTCAAATACCTCTACTCATACTGTTTTCCTTATTTGTCAAAAAATGAATTTTGTGATTTGCCTAATTACTTGAGCCAATGGTGTCTGACCTGAGCACAGGGACTTGAGGATTTTGAAGTAGTTTACCTCTACCTAGAATATATTAATTTCTGTTTCCACACTATATACTTAACTTCGACCAAAACCAGATTCCTTAAGAAACAGTTGCAAGAGTAACTAAATGTATTCTGGAGGAAACATGGTATTTAACAGCTCTTTCCATGAAATTGGAGGATTTTTTTTTTTTTTTTGAGACAGAGTCTCACTGTGCCCTAGGTAGAGTGCTGTGGCATCCTAGCTCACAGCAACCTCAAACTTTTGTGCTCAAGTGATCCTATTGCTTGAGCATCCTGAGTAGCTGGGACTGTAGGTGCCCACCACAACTAGACACAACCTGTCTAGTTTTTCTATTTTTAGTAGAGACAGGCTCTGGCTTTTGCTCAGGCTGGTCTCAAACTCTTGAGCTCAGATGATCTACCCACCTTGGCCTCCCAGAGAGCTAGGATTATAGGTGTGAGCCACTGGAGGTTTTTTTTTTTTTTTTTCTCAGACACAGTCTCACTATGTCACCCTTGGTAGAGTGCTGTGGTGTCACAGCTCACAGCAACCTCAAACTCCTGGGGTTAAGTGACTCTCTTGCCTTAGCCTACCAAGTAGCTGGGACTACAGGCGCCCGCCACAATGCCTGGCTATTTTTTGTTGTAGTTGTCATCGTTGTTTGGCAGGCCCGAGCTGGGTTTGAACCCACCAGCTGTGGTGTATGTGGCTGGCACCCTAGTCGCTGAGCAACAGCTGCTGCCGAGCCCATTGTATTTTTTTTTTTTTCTTTTTTTTTTTTTTTTTAATAACTTAGAAGCACGTTAGAGTAGGGTAGGCAAGAATAAAGGGGAGATTAGAAGACTGCCTTCCCGGAGGGGGATTAAAAATGGCGGCTGAGTAACAGTTTCCCTGTAACTGGGCTTGGCGAATCTGGGGAGACAAGACTCCAGACATCTCTGGCCGGTGGGATCTGCCTATGATCATCCCTTTGAGGATACAGGGAGCCAGCAAGGGACTTCTGGACCCC
>CAUYPK010019481.1:0-31048 GCA_963574355.1 Loris lydekkerianus
TACCAGAATGTTTATTGCAGGCCAATTCATAATTGCTAAGTCATGGAAGAAGCCCAAGTGTCCATCGACCCATGAATGGACCAGCAAATTGTGGTACATGTATACCATGGAATACTATGCAGCCTTAAAGAAAGATGGAGACTTTACCTCTTTCATGTTTACATGGATGGAGCTGGAACATACTCTCCTTAGCAAAGTATCCCAGGAATGGAATAAAAAGTATCCAATGTACTCAGCCCTACTATGAAGCTAAACTATAGCTTTCACATGAAGGCTATAACCCAACTATACCACAAGACTATGAGGAAAGGACCAAGGAAGGGGAAGGGAGGGGGGAGGTTTTGGTGGAGGGAGGATGATGGGTTGGGCCACATCTATGGTGCATATTTTTATCTATAATAAAAAAATAAAATAAAAATAAAAAAAAATAAAATAAAAAAATAAAAGTGTTGTTTTACTACTTAGGTGTATGAATTTATGCCATGGAACCTCTTTGGGACTCAGTCTCCTAGTATCTGAAATAAAAAGGTCAAACATGATGATCTCTGGACTCGTGATGCTCTAACATTATCTGAACGGATTGATCAGGTTTTCTGCTGTTTTAGTAACGCTGACTCTTCTCATTTGTTCTGTCGTTCTAGTGACTTCTTAGAGATTTGGAGAACATAAATTCTGTGTTAATATTTTTCTAAGTAAATAATCAATACCATGAATTGATATTTACATGGCATTTCAGAAGATTCAAGTAAATTCTAGTAATAATGGTTGGTTCAGGTTTACACAGATATCGACAGGGATGTTATTTTAATCCAAGATCTCGTGACTCAGGACTATTTCTACTACACTGCTCCTTCTTTCATGAAAGAAAACAAGAACTACCTGAATATTCTTCACACTTGCAAATATGTATTTTCAAACTTTATGTTATTTAAAAAATATATTAGTTTCCTCATTTGGAGCAAAAAGTTTGAGCTACAATGGCATTTTTAAAAAGAAGATATTTTTGGACTTAGTGGTTCATACTTAGTTCTTCAGTATGTAGTCCAAAACTTCTTAATAAAAATATTCAGAAATCTATTCCTGTATGCACACAATTTGCTGTTCTGCATAGGCAAATGGATTTTTCTATATTCACAATGATACATAGTTTGCCATTTTATAAGAAAGTTGCATTGCTGAATTGATATAACCAATAATCAGAAAGGTCCTTTGACTATCTTTTCCCTTAAGGCAGCATTTAAAATGAATAATTTGATAGATCATAACTAACAAAATTATTTGCCGTCTATGTGGAAAACTATATATATTTTTTAAGTCTTTTGTACATAGATCATAAATACATTTATGCCCATTTAAGTGTGTTGATTATTTGTACAAATTGGAGTGCTTACATCATACTAATCAGCAGAGCTTTCATCTCATTTACCCAATTATAGCATTAGGACATTTGTGTTCTACACATGATAGAACCAACCTGTGCTATAGTGTTAAAAACCATAGTAGGTCAAAAGTCAAGAAAATAGCATACCTATGACATTTATTTATTAATAAAAATGTAAGTGAGTACATGCTACAAGCCATTTTGATGCATTTCAGAAACCACAGTCCATGGCAAAGCGTCGGCCCAATGTGTTTCCCCAGCATCTCTGTTCTCTCCAGCAATCATACAACATGAATTCATCATACAGGCAAACTGAATGAGAGCTAACTGTTGTTGGGATGTCCTATAAAAATTGTTCTCTTTACATTTCATGTGGTGGAGGGCATTAAATTTGACCAAAACATCCATTAATTTAGCCACGTTTGTTTTATGTTTATTTGTTTTTTTCAAGTTTTACCTTCTTTTCCTAAGTCATGAAAGAAGATGAAATTCTCATGATGGAGAATTTGTTGAAATCCCTTAAACTATTACAGTTTTGTATATTCCTTTAATAATTTTAAGTTTGTTTCTATTAGTAAATGTACATCAAACATAAAATAAATAATTATTTTATAACAACTATATTGTTTATGATGTTAAAGTATTATCCTCTTGCAATGAAAATTAATTTACATTATGTAAAACTATTAACTCATTCAGTTTCATTCATTTCTTCATCTATACATTCATTTATATAATCATCTAACTAGTATTTATGAGCATAAACTATACATCAAATATTATCCTGAGCAATATTATCCTATTAGGAAGACAGGAGTGAACAAAACAGTCAAAATCTTTATTTTTATGAAATTTAGTGAATAAAGGCAAAAAAAACAAACAAGAGAATCATGAGGTAATACCTTTCATCAATATAAAGAAAACAGGATAAGAGCAGGGAGTGATACAGGAGGAATGAGCCACTTTTCACAGGGAAACCAAAGAAGGCAATTCTGATAAGGTGACATTTGAAAACAGACCTGAATGAAGTGACAAAATAGGCTACAATACAACTATGAACTTTTTTTTGTCCAATGCTGCTACTTGTCTTAACATATTGTCTTTATGATACCCCATAATAGAGCATGAATTGATTGGCTATCATGAGGTTCTCTAGGTTGAAAAATGAGATTGGGTGCTTACATATATTTCACTTCCTTGATTCTTTAATATTTTCTCAGTATTAGGTTTGTACAGATTAAAGATATAATAAAACAGTAAGAATGGCATTTTGTGTCATAATTAGAGAAGAAATTTTGTTAATGAATGGATGAATATGAATGAATGACTAAATCCCAGAGTCAGAAGGGCCTATCAGAGATTACCTAGGAAGCAGACAAGCCCTCAGCAACAGTCTTTTTTAAAAAATGTCCAGGAATCACAAATTCATATCATAAAATAGACCACCTAGTTTTTTAAAGGCTTCATTAACTAGGATGATATCCCTTATATTAAAGTTGATATTTATTTCTTGACCAGTAAGGAGTATGTCTAGCCTTTGGATTTATACAAATATAACCACAGTGACCTGGGCTAAGAAATGTTCCCCTTTAGGCCAGTGACAATCCTAAATGTGGTGTGACTTGCTAGCTATTGTCGTTAGTACTCCTGGACTCCCCAGAAGCACCTTGGGCTATCTGAAAAGCAGGTCATTCACCAAGTTCAGCCACAGCTCTCACTTGCCTCTGGTTCATATTCTGTTACAATCCTCACTAAAATCCCAACTGTCCTCATTATGTGTCAAATGGCCTTTGAAGCTAATGACATCAGGGCTAAAATGTTGGTGGGTCAGAGCCAGATCACGATAGTACACTTGAAAAGGACATTATTCACCTTGTATTTTCCTGCCCTCTTGATCCTAATCCTGAAAGGTCTAATGCCATCTTGCTCATTCATAAACATTATGTCTCTTTCATTTACCTTGCAACCACCAAGCAGATGCTTTGCAATGATGAGCCTTGATTTTCTTTTTAAAGCAATGCAGTTATGCTTTATTTTTATCCCAGACAAGTGAAAAGCTGATGTATATGGCAAAATTTATCTATAACACGAAGGCCATGACCCATAAAATATGACTCAAAATTTCAAAAACTTTTTATAAATGACATTGTAAAATTCATGCTTAAAGTATAATAATTTCATTGCACAGCAACTGTTTGGCACATTTGATGCTACTCTGTGGACTCTTACACAGTTTATTTAGTCCTGCTTTCTTTTTCTATTGTAGGGTCTCTGGAAAGATCGTGAGTTCCCACTCCCTGGAGGGATTTTTCAATCCTTGGTGAAATCATAGAGAAGAAGCACAAGATCAGATGGAGGATTCAACTCAATGACATTTAATATCACTCACTGCTCAATGTTGATAACACATTCTGAAGCCAAGATGTCACAATATCTTCTAGGAGAGAGTAGGCTTTACGCAACTTGTGGCAACTCTTTGCTGTCTCTGAGACCTATTTATATCTGAAAACTATTTTGCTTTTTTCTCTATCTATGTTTCATTAAGTTGAGACTGTCTGTGTGACTGGAACCATATCTTACCTGCTGGTAAAGAAACTGAAGGGTTCTTGGAGTTTTGTTCTATTCTGCCAGCATGCTCTCATTACCATGATGTTTTCATTCATGATGGACACATTTAATAGATGTTAGATTCATTGATTTCACTGGCAAATAATCATTGGTATTATTGATTTTGGGGTTTGCGTATGCTAACCATTACCCTTGGGGAAATGAACAGTACTGATAATTATCTGTTGACCCAAGAACATGGAAGTTTTACTCTATACTACATAACCTGTCTCAAAATAATTACCGATGTTAGCACTCCTTCAGAGAGAAACTCTTAGAGACTAATTTAAGAGAAAAATGAGTAATGGGATCTTTTGCATAAATACAAGTTGCTCTGTGTGTTGCCATCTCAGTGAAATGTGGCAATTTATACCTTTGTTTTTAAGAAAGATCACAGAATGCAACGAGCAAGAAATTGTTTCCAAAAATGGTCAGTAAGCATGGTTCCATTGATTTGATTTTCCATGGTAATGAGTAACATAACTTTTAATCAAAGATTTTCCAGCCAGTCCTATTGACAACCATATCCTCTCTGTGTTCAATTCTGCAAAATAGAATCTAAGCTATTCTATATGCTAACAAGGGAGGCAAAGCAATACAAACCACATAGAAATACAAAAAGAAAGAGGCAATAACCAAATTCTGCAATAAACATGATGAATTTGTGCTATAAATCTCTTTGAGTTGAGGGCCTGTCGAGTGGGAAGTAGAATTATGTGGGACATCAAAGGGGATGCTATGGGTAGTATATACATTAGAATGTGATCAGGGAGAGGCACCGGGGACATGAGTCTGTTCACTAATCCCTGCCACCTCTGTTCTCCTAGAGATGCTAAATATCCTTTCCATGTGATTCAGAATTTCAATAAAGTCCCTTCATAAACAATAGGTAATGTAACACAATGGCCAGCTCATCCCTGGCAAACCATTGGAAGACTATTAAGGACACAGTCCACCAATGGCAAAGCCTCGATAATTATATACAGCTGAGGTCTCCTGTTACATGCTATACGAACAAAAACAAAAATAAAAACCTTTTGAAAGTGGCCAAAGAGAAGATGCCAAAGGTGGGGAAAGAGGCCACCAATCTAGATAATGTTGAACAGCCCAGTTACCAAGCACCATCTACCATAGACTGTCCTAAGGTTGACGCTATGAGAGATGGTGTTGATATTGAATGGTGAGAAGAACAAGGAAGATGAGAAATGTGACAACATTGCAAGCCTGGATTAAATGACTCTCTGTTTTAGGGCAAAATTGTTTTAAAATAAAGTGGAAGGAAATAATAGAAAGAGGTGACCAAAAAACCTTTCTGCAGAACAGCTCCTGTGGTTCAGTGAGTAGGGCGCCAGCCCCCCATATACTGAGGGTGGCGGGTTCAAACCTGACCCAGCCAAAGTGCAACAAAAAAAATAGATGGGCGTTGTGGTGGGCACCTGTGGTCCCAGCTACTCGGGAGGCGGAGGCAAGAGAATCACCTAAGCCCAAGAGCTGGAGGTTGCTGCAAGCTGTGATGCCATGGAACTCTACTGAGGGCAACAAAGTGAGACTGTCTCTAAAAAAAATAAAAATTAAAAAAAATTTTTAAAAATCAAAAAAAATACCTTTCTGCAGATTCTTTCCTTTTCAGGATTCTTGTATCGCTTTCTCTTCTGAACCATTATCATTCTCCTATATCCATGAAGCCTCTCATTTAAGTATAAAATCTGGCCTAAGACAGAAGCTTTTCTTGGCTTTCAGGCATGAGAGTCTTAGGTGTACTTACACTTTCACACAGAGTGTGTATGGAGAGCAGCAGAGGATGAGGAAATATAAAGTCTGTTCAATAATGAATACAATGATATGTTGTAATATCACAGGTTTAATTAACCTGTCCTAAACCTTTCTCAGAATTACTTAATTTTGCTTTGAAAAAATAATTCTTAGGAAAAAAAGTAAATGTTATCCGAATGTAGCAGGTTAACAGCTGTAGAAAAACAATAACTTACAGCTAACGTGCTCTTGCTCTGGAGTCACAGGCCCCTGGGTCGAACACTGAATCACCCATTATACCAGTGTGTGATTGGAGCCTGGTTATTTCAGTTCTCTGAGCCTCAAAATATTCACTTGCAAGACGAATATAACAATCACGTTTTGCAAAGATTAAATAAGATCTGTAAATCAGTTTCCTAAAGTGCTTGCCCGTCAGGGTCTTCATCAGTGATTGCTGCCGGTGGGAGGAGGGAGTGAAGTCAGAGGAGGAGGAAGAGGAAAAGATAGAAATGTTTTCTTGCAGAAGATAGTAAACTTCTTTTGCATTGCATTTTTAGGATTCAGACATTAAGGTGGAATACATCAGCTAAAAATACATAGGAAGGTGAGAAATAATAAGGTTGAGTTTAAGGCTACCAGGCTGTCCCAACACATGGAAAGGGAAGCTGTGTGAAAGGCCATCCAGCAGCAGACAGAACCCAGGAAAGCTAGAGCAGTCCCTCCCTCTGCCGCAGACCAGCCAGCTGCTCCGTAACAGAGCCCGCAACTCGCAACTCTGCCAGTACCACGTCAAACCTGCTAGGAAGGAGGTGCGTGATTTTAATCGCAGATTAAACCACAAATAGGCATGACGTATACAAATTAAAGATGTTAATTTAACACTGTTTATCTGTCATTTAACAAAACAAAGAAAAATGCTGGATTGTTCCTATAATTCAAGGATTGATTTTCAAAACCATTCCCCTTTTCTTTCACAAACAGAGAACGTGATTTTGCTGAATATTTCTTTTTTTTTCAGACACAGTCTTTCGTATTTTTTCTTTAACACATGTACACATGGATATACCACTTTGGATGTCCTCTGCCACATTGCATATACAGTATGTTTTTCACAACTGCAATGAACTAAAAATATATTCATCAGCAAAATATACTGTCTTTAACTTCCTGTATCACAAGGAATATAGAAAGTGTTGTTGAAAATAGGTTAGATGCTACTAACTTATCTCCTTCCTTTCTAGAGAAATAAGTATCACATTTATCTTTTGGAGAAAAGTAAAGCATAAAAGGGGAGGATAGAACAGCCCTTGCTGCCTTCCTACTTATTCAGGCAATGTATGAGGACGTAGACACATATACTGGCGGCTTAACGGTCTGTTTTATTGCATAAGAGGCAGGCTCAGAATTCAAGGTAGCAGGAAAAAGAATAAGAGGGGATGGATTTTAACCTATCACTGAAACATAGAATCCCCATCTCAAGAATGAAATATTTATCTCCCTTTAAAAGGTGAAGGGTGAGTCTGCGTGTGCGACCTTGGGAGCATGCTAAATAATTTTCAAGTCCCTGGTACATTGCCTATCAACAGTAATAGCATCGTTTGAATTGCCAAGGGAAAAAAAGAGCAACAGAATCCATATATCAAGGAATGAATCGTTCTGGATGTTTTTTGCTATGCTTTCTGTTACACAAACCTCGGCTTCAGGTAATCAAACCCTCTAGGTCACATGTGAATGCTTTTCTAGAATGCTTCCCCCAAAATAGACACTCATGCTCTCGAACCTCTAGTTTGGAGGAAACGGCTCATGTTTTCAGGATGCCCTTTGTATTAGTTTTCCAAGGCAGTTGTAACCAATTATTACAAACTTAGTAGTTCAAAACAAAATAAATTTATTTTCCTATAGTTCCAGCAATCAGAAGTCTGCCATGGATTTCACTGGGCCAAAATCAAGGTGTTGGCTGAGCTGCATTCCTTTCTGGAGGTTCTCCAGGAAAAATCTATTTCCTTGGCTTTTCCAGCTTCTAGAGGCCACCCACATATCGCCTTCAGATCCAGCAACGGCCTTTCCAGTCTCACACTGTGTAACTCTCACACTGATTCTTCTGACTTTCCCTTCCATTTTTAAGGACGCTTTTGATTATATTGGGTCCATCCAGATAATCTAGGATAATTGCCCTATCTTAAGGTCAATTAATTAGCAAGTTTTATTCTATCTGCTACCTAAATTCATAGCCATGTAACATCAGTGTATTTACAGGTGACAGGGATTGGAAGGTGGACAATTTAAGGAAGCCATTATTCTACCTACTGTGCTATTCCAGATGTTAAGTTTAATATTTCTCCACCCAACATTCCTTCTTAATCACCTTGAAACCACCCAGAATATATCTAATACACCTCCTACCAGGCACTCTGCGGAAAGTGGGAAGACAGTATCTCTAAACATATGAGTACTTTAATCATTTCATAGTTGGTGTGGTTTTGAATCTTTTCACTGTTCAGAAATAAATAACAAGCAAAATTTATTAAGCAAGGCATTGGATTATGTATGCACATTTACTTATCTGTATGTATTTTCTCACTTAACTATCACAACACAAGGAATTTTATGCTCCCATTGTATCCATTTTATAAATGTAAGACTTTGGAGACTCTAAAGGTTATTAGTGTCACTTACTGGAGATCAGACAGAGATCGAAAACTAGAGCTACAACTTGAGCTCAGGTCTGCTGTACCACAGAAGGTTCTCATTTAACTACACATTGTATGAGGGATATATCCTATTTTTCAGTGTTCCTCTAAAATTCTGGTTCCCAGCTCTGACTGTCATGTCTAAGTCCTCGTCTCTCCAACATGTAAAACAATGTTGTCCTGGATATAGGTCGACAGAGGACTGAACGCTGAATAGCAGAAATGCCGAAATAGAGACAGGGTGTGATCAAAAAATAGTTCTGCTTGGAAAAAGTAATGTTATACTTCCCTATACAACCGAACTTATTCATAGAGTGGGCAAAGATAAAAGGAAATACACCTACGAACAGTATAGCATTTACTTTGAGTGCGTTCAAGTGGAATTTTCCTTCTTAACAACAATCTTACGCAAATTATTTTAGTGACAGCTTTTTAAAATCCTGGCTTTATCTTCATGATTGTAGAACCTTATCAAAGAGTCCAATTTAATGTAAATATTAGACTTTAAAATGTGAACAGCACAATTAATTTTTGCCAAAACTTGTTCACTCTTAGAAACAATTCATCTTGACAGGCTCCCCTCAGTTTCTTAAGAGCAGAAACAAAACCTATGTGTTTTACTCTTATCTCTGACATATCTCAGCCATACATTCTTAGACTATCACAAACCTAGAAATTAGGAGGGAGAGTTCCCCTCTGATGCTTCTTTTCTTAGTAAAAAGAGAACTGTGAGGATGATTTTTGCCAATAGTTTATTTTCTTTGATGTCTGCTGGAAAAAGGGATGTGGAGACATAGAGAGCATGTGGAGATTAAAGGAAAGTCGTATGTTTTCTTTTTAAGTTTACCTTTTGAAAAGAAGTCTGCTTTTTAAGTTGGTAGCAATGAAAAGATAACTGTGTCCTCAAACAAGAGGGAAATTGGAAGACGTAGGAGAGAATGGAAGGGTTTGCTGTCATAGCATCTTGAGTAAGCAAGAAGGTTTAGAAGCTACTTCCAATTTGGAGGCATTGGCCGTGGCCAAGAGCAGGAGGAACTCGTCCACCTGACGTTGGAAAGGTGTGGAGGTGAGAGTAGAGACCTGCAGATGTCCCCTCCGGTGGTTTTTATTTTCTCAATAATAAAGAGAGCAAGAAAATTATATGGAGGTTGAAGATGAAGGAGGAGGTAATAAAGGGTAAAAGAGAGACAAGAAGGTAAAATTTTGAAGCAAAAGAATATAACATTGGATGGAATCAGACAGGGTACTGTAATTGTCAATGCTGAAAACTCACTTAAGTTTAATTATCATGAATTTATTTTTATTTTTATTTGTTTATTTTTATTTTATTTTTCTTCTTTTTTTTTTTTTTTTGAGACAGAGTCTCAAGCTGTCAGCCTGGGTAGAGTGCCATGGCATCATCACTCACACCAGCCTCAAATTCTTGGGCTCAAGTGATTCTCTTACTTCAGCCTCTCAAGTAGCTAGGACTACAGGCACCTGTCACAATGCCCATTTAGGGGGATAAAACATTGTTGTTTGGCAGACCTGGCTGGATTTGAACCCGCCAGCTCTGGGGTATGTGGCTGACACCCTAGCTATTGAGCTACAGGTGCTGAGCTGATTTTTACCTGTTTGAGACAGTGTCTCACTCTGTCATCCTAGGTAGAGTGCCATGGTGTCAGCCTAACTCACAGCAATCTCAAACTCTTTGACTCAAGCAATCCTCTTGCCTCAGCCTCTGGAATAGCTGGAATTATAGGCACTGGCCACCATGCTTAGCTAATTTTTTTTTCTATTTTTATCAGGCTGGTCTCAAACTCCTGAGCTCAACCCACCCACCTTGGCCTCCCAGAGGGTTAGGATTACAGGCATGAGCCATGGTGCCTGGCTTATGATAGTGAATTTAAAGGAATAAGATTTAGGATGATTTTGCGTGTTTCTATAATTCTGTTCAGCTCTATGGGTGCAAACTGGAATATGTGGCATATTGGATTTATCTGTGTGGTAAAGTGAGAGAAACCAACAAAGCTTCAGGTGTACTTTGGACTGTAAAAAAGAAAAAGAGAAAGAGTGTACTGGAAATATGGAGTGTGTAGTCAAAGAGTGAGACACTTGGAATTGAGTTTATATAGAAGATGCACATACTTCTGATAACTATATCACCAAGAGATTAGAGTAGGATGGAAGGCAATATAATAGGAATAGAGGACATGGGGAGGAGAGACCAGGAGAGGCCAAGATCCATTTATGCAGATATGAAGTTCATAAAGAATAACAAAGGCAGTGTGGGATACTGACAGTGAACCAGAAGCTAAATCTCTAAGAAAGGAAGGAATATAGCCCTGGAAGCTCTAGATGACTGACAGCGAGAGGCAGTGGCTGGTTGAATTGAAAGAATGATATTCAAAGCTGGCAGGTTGGGGGGAAGTAGAACTAAATACAAAAAGGACACAATCCCACTTTCAAACTAAAGAATGAGGGTTGTAGAAAAAAATATAAGGACTAATTGATAAAGCTTCTGGGGAAGAAGATAAGTGACCTGAAACAAGGGTGAAGAATAGTGTGTAACAAACAGCCAGGTTGAAATCAAGAATATTTATATGTTCTTATGAGTATAGGAGCTTTGAAACCAGATACCAGTAGCCCAAACCTATAATCCTAGCACTCTGAGAGGCTGAGGCAGGTGGATTGCTTGAGTTTAGGAGCACCAGACCAGCCTGAGTAATACTAGTCTCTACTAAAACCAGCAGAGTTTGCAGTTGGCGTCTGTAGTCCTAGTTGCTCAGGAGATTGAGTCAAGACAATCACTCGAGCCCAAGAGTTTGAGGTTGCAGTGAGTCATGACACCATGGCACTCTACCCAGGGCAACAGAGTGAGACTCTGTCTAAAAAAAAAAAAAAAAAAAAAAAAAAAAGATAAAGAAAAGATAAAAGAAAAAGAATAGAAAAAAAGAAAGAAAAGAAAGAAAAAGTAGACTTTGCTAATAATTGTGTTAAGTTTTCAGAAAAGTGAAGATATGGTCAAAAGTGGAACGTGCAAAGCAGTGTGGGAAAGGAAGGAGACAGAGAATGATGTGGGAGTAATGGGCTTCTTTTTTTGACTTACATAAACTGGGGGAAATTGCGGATAGTTGTAATTATTTCAAAGCAGAAAGTGGAGAAGGCATCAAACCTACCTCACTTTGTAGGCCCTGAGCTCCCCCATGCCTGCGCCACTGGAGATGTGACATCGTATCCCTGCCAGCTCATGTGCTGTTGACACAGCTCCTGAGAAACTCAATTTTCTGGAATAGGAAAGAATTCACCCTAGTAACCCTTGCTCTTTCTGCTAAAGGAAATTTGTAAATTTTAAGGGGTGAGATTTCAATAATTAACTGGCTGGATACTCTGATGTATCTCCCTCCTTCAAAAAGAATTGAGTTCTTAATAAAAGGGTTTCTTTAATGCATTTCTGGGTTCATTATATATAAGATAACTGACCTGAAACGAGGGTGAAGAATCGTGTGTAACAAACAGCAAGGTTGAAATTAAGATAAGGTAAATGCCATGTGAACCGGGCATGCCAGCAGAAGAATAAAACTTGAACCAGCTCCAAGGTAAAGGTGAAACTGGGACGCCTATGGAAATTCAGGAGGTAATTCAAATATTTGGTTTAGACATTTTACAGGAACTGTTATAAAAATTTTAAAGGTAACCAGTAAAAGAATAGAAATGTAATTTCTAAATCTTTGCAGACCAAGAGGCAAATGGAATAATAAGATAGGCAAACAATAATTCAATAAAAATCCATAAAGATCAGAAGGGGTATTATTCACCATGTCTTTTTATTTTCTGTAATCTGGTGCTAGCCAATTCATATAGAGATTAAATTATTCACCCAAGATGTGCTTTTCAAATGCAAATTAACCTGTTCAGACCCCAAACCCCAGTCATCTCCTTTTTGAGTTCTGACACACTGGGCCACTATCCACCGGCCTTAATCATCCCAGGACTGGGAATCAGACAACTAGAAAGGACACCTACTATGATCCAGAGCCCATGGAAATTGCTCAAACTAGCTAACCCTCAATCTGTTCACCCTGCCCTACCCATCCCTTTTTGTAGAAACCGCAATAAAGGGACTTGTCCACAATTTCCCCCTCGCCCTCTGCCTCCTAACACGGATACATACCAGGCTGTCCCTTATGACATAACATAGCCCTGCTTCTTGATCCATGAGTATAACAAACTGTCTTTACAACAGCAATCATCTCGTGATCTCTTGGCTTCGCGCTATCTAAATAATATTAAGGCTTATATTTCAAAACAAAAGGAAAGGAAGGATGGAATAAAAATACAAAGCAAAAAAATAGGGGGCTTAGAAAAAAATTCAGATACATCAACAATCAAAATAAAGTAAATCAGCGAAACTTAGTGTTAAAAGAAGACAGGATGAATGAAAGAAAAGTAAATTTAGCTTCATGCTCTTTGCAGGAGAAAAATTATAAGCATATAGAGCAGTTAATGGAAAAAATATGGGGAAAACTATACCGTACGAATATTATCTTAAAAAAAAACCCTTACGTATGCATGAATGCAAGACTTAAAGTTAAGATAAAAGTTACTATCTGGGATTATATATATATCTATATATATATATATATATATATTAGGATATATATAATTTTTCTTTTTTTTTTTTTTTTGAGTCAGAGTCTCACTTCCCCAGACTAGAGTGTCATGGTGTCAGCCTAGTTCACAGCAAACTCAAACTCTTGTGTTCAAGCAATCTTCCTGCCTCAGCCTTTTGAGTAACTGGGGCTACAATAATCTGCCATGATGCCCTAGCTAATTTTTCAATTTTTAGAACCAATGGGATCTAACTCTTCTTTGGGCTGGTCCAGAACTCCTGAGCTCAAGAGATCCTTGAGCCTCGGCCTCCCATACTACTAGCATTATAGGCATGAGCCACCATGCCCAGCCCTGTCACATAGTGTTTTTAAAATTACTTTCCTTCCCTGAGTAACTTTGTCTTTGTCTATTATTTACCTGTAAAATCTTATGTAAGACTTCTAGTTTCCAGTCCCACAGGTAAGGAGCTTAGAAGTCGTCACTCTCTCCAAACAGCAATTAAAACCTGAGTAAACTAAACCTGGACAGTTCTTTTTACACCAATCACAGAACTGAAGTTGTAGGGCACACTTGTGTCCTCAAAAACTGGAGGAACAGACAGATGGAGTCATCAAATCGCAACTTATCATCAGACCAGACACCCATGAGCAGAAACCTCTGGGAAAATAAGTAACAGGATAGGACACCTGAACTCAATAGAGGAATGCTGGAGATTCAGTGTGGCTAAAAACTGTTATTCAAAACATACAAAGAACTCTTGAAACTCAAGCATAACAAAATGAGCAATCTTGTCATGGTCTGAAGTTTGTGTTCCCTGAAAATTCATATGTTGAAAGACTAATCACGAATGTGATGGTATTGGGAAGTGACCACATCATGTGAGCAGAGTCTATATGTTGGGATTGGTATCCTCAAAAAAGAGATACGTGGAGCTAGCTGGTGCCCTTCCAGCCATGTGCACACAGGAAGTGGGTCCTCACCGCACGCCAAGTCTTTGATCATGGACTTTCCAACCTCCAGAACTGTGAGGGAAAAAATTCTGCTGTTTATAAGCCACCCAGTTAGTGTTGTCATAGCAACCCAAACAAATAAAGACAATCCTGATTTAAAAATGGGCAAAAGACCTGAACAGACATCTCACTGAAGAATATACACAGACAGCAAAGAAGCATGTGAAAAGACACTCAAGAGCACATGTTCTTAGAGAGCAGGAATTACAACACCAATGAGATGCTACGATATACCTATCAGAATGGCCAAAATCCAAAATACTGATGACATCAAGTGCTGATAAGGACATAGAGCAACAGTAATCCTCACTTACTGCTGGGAAACAGTACTGCCACATTGAAGACAGTTTGCAGTTTCTTACAGAAGTAAACAAACTCTTACCATATTATCCAATGATGGCACTTGGTATTTGCCCAAATAAGTTGAAAGCTATGTCCACACAAACCTACACATTAATGGAAATAGCTGTTTCAGAATGGCCAACAGCAACCAAGATGTCTTTCAGTGAGTAGAAAAATAAATTTAGTGTATCCAGACAATGGACGATCATTTGGTGCTAAAAAAAGAAAGAATGAAAAGACATGGAGAAACCTTGAATTTATATTAAGTGATAGAAGTTAATCTGAGAGGGCTATGTGCTGTATGTTTTCAACAACAGAGGGGGCCAAAAATTTTATACACATTTTAAGAAAGGCAAAAACTGTATAAAAATTGCAATACTCGAGTCATGTTTGACTTCTGAAATTACGAGAGATACAAGAATATTGTAATACCCAATAACATTTGTTATCTTGTGTCTCCTGTAATTGCAGAAGTTAAACATTGAGCATTACAATTATAATTTTAATGCCGTTTTTGCCTTTCTTAAAATGTGTATTTTTTTTTGGTATCCTCTGTATGTGACTTTCTAGAAAAGTCAAAACTATCGAGACAGTAAAAAGATCAGTGGTTGCCGGGATAAGGGAAAGCAGATAAACAAGCTATATATACACAGAGTATTTTTATTGAATTGAAAATATGCAGCATGAAATTACAATGGTGGGTACCTGTCAAAACCCATAGTTTTTTTTCTTTTTTAACTGATAGATTTTATAACATCAAGAGTGAAAACCTAATGTAAACTATGGACTTCAAGTGACAATTATGTGTCAATGTAGGTTCCTTGATTGCAGCAAATGTACCACTCTGGTGAGGAATGTTGATAGTGAAAAAGGCCGTGTGGGGGGTGGATGGGGGTATTATATGGGGACTCCTGTGATTCCCATTCAGTTTTGCTGGGAACTTAAAAACTCCTTGAAAAATAAAGTCTATTAAACAATACACTGTGTACAATTTCATTAACTATAATCTTTTTAACGTATTTATAAATAAGTCAGTTAGGACCCATCAGTATTAGTTGTTCAAATAACAAAAGTGGGAAATAGGAAAATATAATAAAAGAGCCGTGAAAATATTGGTTTTGGTATTAAAAAAACTTTTAATAATAATGACTGTGTTAACTTATATAAATCCTATGTGGTCTCATTTACTCTACCTTATTCCAATAACACCATCTTTGAAGTACATTGATAATTACACATTTATTTGTTTTAAGGTGAAGAAAATAAGGCTTGGTGACTTGCCCACAATATAAAACTGATAAATAGAATTCAAAAATCTTCACGATGTGCTCATTACTTCTTTACCATTCAAGATAGCAAATAGAAGACACTTCTGAAAAGTATCAGATTGCAGCTATTCCTACAACACTTTTGACAGTAAAGAATTATTTTTTATAAGTTAATCTTTAAAGAAATATTTCACTTAAACGTTTATTAACTAGTGAGAATAGTTATAACTTGCAATTTGTAATGTAAAATGGTTTTTTGTGGATGTTTGTGGTAAGAAAAAAATAATTGTAGTATAAAATTAGGCCTGATTTTAATTTTGAAGTCATACAATGGAAGCTAAGTGGTAGCACAAAGAGCATTCAACAGTGAGCAAGGAACTTACAAATTCACAGTCTGATTCATTAATTTGCAGCCTGGAATTCACCACATGCCTCAGTTTCTGCTCTCTAAGATGACAAGAGTGAGAGGAAATGATGTCAGGGTTTCCTTCCAGCTCTAAAATTCTCTATTCTGCGCACATATGGCACTATATCTTAAAGCACATATGCCTCCTGTGAAGTGAAATCAAGTGAATAAGTACATGGAAATGGCACAATGATTAAATTTACTAAGCTAAAAGTCATAGCATATTAGCCTTACATATAAAAAACTCACCTAATGAATCAAACTTGAAGGACCTGTCAGTGTGTAGTTGTTTGAGAGAGAACATAGACTGTGTTAAATTGCTGATTTTATCCTAGTGATTCTCGTAGGGGTCACACACAGAAATCAAGGGGGAGGTTAGGAAGTTTCTCATCAATATGTATCAGCTTGTAAAAGAAAAAAAAAAGAGTCTCTTTTAACATTGCCATGAAATACGAGAGTCTTAATGAACATTACTGCTAAAACACCCAAGTACATTAGCATTTCCCTATATGCCTCTGCTTGAAAGAAATTACATTTGATCTAGAGGAAGTAAAACAGTGGACCTAAGAGACATCTGATCATTTTTACCTCTCAATTATTTTTCCTTTGGTCAGGTTTTCTTAGAAATAATTATTTGTTTTGAAAAGCTGGTGTTCTAGTTGGATCTATCTTTTCGCAGTTTCAGGGGTCCTCAAAGTACAGCCCATGGGCCACATGTGGCGATGTAATTGCATTTGTTCCCGTTTTTTTGTTTGTTTGTTTTTTTACTTCAAAATAAGAAATGTGTAGTGTGTGTAGGAATTTGTTCATAGTTTTTTGTTTGTTTTTTTTAACTATAGTCTGGCCTTCCAACGGTCTGAGGGACAGTGAACTGGCCCCTTGTATAAAAAGTTTGAGGACCCCTGAATTGAGGACCGTAGCACTCAGTGTGATGCCTCCTAGGAAACACAGGAAGATAAAGTCACTTTGAGTTGATGGGGCTAACTTCAGAATTTGAGCTATCCTGAATATAGATATCCATACCACTGCTAATGAGTGTGGTGATTTTTTTAGATATAATGAGAATGGTTTTGGTGATAACGGAATCTAAGAGTTAGTAGAAAAGCAAAGGAACTTGTGAAAGTGGCCCAAAAATTATACACTACAAGGCAATGCTGTGTGAGTGACAATGATCAGACTAAAATTAAAAGTGAAATAATACATGTAAACATACAAATTATGTATTAATTATGCACAACATGTACTTAGCAAAACAAACTCAATGTGCACAGTTATGGCAAATATTTGGCAATGCTCTACTGATCTTCCCAGCCAAAGGAATGAACATATGCAAAAGATATGGCATAAATCAACACTTCTCAATCTCGGCACTGCTGACATTTGGGGCCAGATAATTTATTGCACAATGTAGGCTATAAAGCAGCATCCCCTGGTCCCTCTGTTCATTAGATGACAGTAATCCTACCACCTTTAACTTGTAAGAACCAAAACGATCTACGGACGTTACCAAATATCTGGAAGAGGGAAAAATCACCTCCAGGTAAGAAGCAGTGGTATAAACAAACTTTCCAGAAAACTGGGATATTCACCCTAATAGGAAGCTTCTTTCAGTTTGTGTCAATTAGCCAATGAGACATGACTATTCTGATTCTTGTGGTGTCACTAACACTACTGACTAAGACCGAGTGTTTTGGATAAACTTTCTATCCCGACCTTTTTCTCTACCTCCTTTGTAATAACTCTCAGACTTTCCCTCATGTGGGCATTTTCTATATCTTGTAGATATGCTCCCCTCTTATTTAGTTTTTCTTTTTCTCTTCCGACTCTGTATGTTCAAATAGTCTGTGTCCCTGCTCTCTAATTCTAAGACAGAGTAGCTTAGAATGTACTGGTATTATTTGTTCCTGTTGTTGCTCGTCCTGAGCCCTCACATTATAAATTAGAGTGGTGGTTTTATTTATCTTGAATTTGCCTTTGTTTTGACACCATCCATAAAAATGCACAGTAGAAAACCTTAGAATTTCAGACCAGTAACTCTCACTTGCATCCCTAACCAATTGGTGCAATATATAATATAGAGTGTTCATTGCACACTTAAGGAAGCATGACCTTATGGGGGGGGGGCACACCACATTGTTACACTAAGGATAAACAGAATAAATCCTTGCTCAGGAGAGTTCTCCAACACTGTAAATAAGTGTATAGGAAAAAAAAAAAAAAAGGAATAGCAGTCAATTACTGATTTTTGTGAGCCTTTGGCAATGTATTAAACTCTCTCTCTCTTTTTTTTTTTTTTTTTAACTAATGTTATTTTCTCCCCTCTAGAACTGAATATTCAAGCACACATATTTTCATGGATATATTAAGTCAGAGAAAGAAAACAAAGAGAAGTGGAAGCTTATCATTTGAACAATGAAGAATTGTTTGCAGTAGGGTACCTGGGAATAAGTGCTGTGTCAAGACTTGCTTCCATTTTAATAAAGTCATTCTCACATAATAATTGTTCTGAAAGAGTGTGCAAAAAATGGAATATGTAAGTTTGCAGGTGATACTAAGCTCTTCTGAGTGGTGACAAACTCACGAAGATGAGCTGTGGAATGAACTCGCAAGAATATAAGAAAGAGCTCAGAAGCAGCACATAAGCCTTTATTACTGAAGTTGTTGAGTGGTGTTTATAAGGAGAAATCTAAATAATTCTTATGAAATAATGCTAAGCTATCTATTTTAGCTCTGGAGAAGAGCTAAAGCAATTTTTAAAATGTAAAATGATTGGACCGCAGATTTCTAAAGACAGAACACATCAAGAAGGATATTTTAAATAGAATAAAATACAGATAATAACGACAGTACCAAAACAACCATCCAAGGCGACATTCTTCTAACCTCCAACTGAATTATAGTAAATCTAAACCTGTAAGGTTTTATTTTTATAACTGTTTTGTGGAAAAAAACATAATGAAAGTTACAATGTTTTTGCATCAAGCAATAAATATGATCAAGAAATTTAAGAGTGCTTACATAAGAATAGAATAAATGTAAGAATTCTTTCCATTTGCATAACAGGATAGATGTATCATTTTATAAAGTCATAAAAAATGTGATTAAGATAGACTTTTTCAATAAAGCCTCGAATAAAAGAATTTTCAGATACTCATTGTAGCTGGGAAGACATAACATAGGAAAAGACAATCACATCTTACATTATATCTAAAATATCCCATAGCCTGGAAAATGCCCTAATATGGATATCAACCATTTATTCATTCCTTCATTTAGTTGTTGAACAGCTAAGACAGTTAATTGTATTTGTAATTTCCATGAATGTAATGAATTTTAAATCTTCTCACAGAGCAAACATGAAATGCATGTGACGAACAAGATAATAGACATGATAGTTGGAAAAACTGTAAAATGTAAGGCAAATATGGGCCAAATTATGATTGTTTGTATAGGCAAAAAGCCTCTAGGTAAATCTATAAATGGTTCCATTTTGTGAAGGCAAGTTTGAAGTCTTTTGTGAGTTGGAAGGGAAAGAGCTTGGATAGAACTCCACACGCGGCTTAGGGCCTAATCACATAGAAGGGGTTTAGGGCTGAGTTTCGTGGGGGCAGGCCTGCAGGCAGATACCTGTGTATCTCAGCTATTTCCAGAATACTCCCTAAAGATGATTAACTGCCTCCAGATGGTCCATTAAAGGTCAAGCATTCAAACAGTTTATTTCCCCAGAACCTTGTTTTGTGGTTTTGTTTTTGATTACTTAGTGTAAGAATAACTTTAGATAATGTTAGTGAAAGTGGTTATTGGTTAATCCAGTTAAACCTTAGCCCATAAGAATAGCTTTAGATAATGTTAGTGAACTGGTTATCAGTTAATTGAGTTAATCTGTAGGCCCATAGGTGCCAGGCAGTAAAAGGCCTGGGGCCGCGGTTGAAGTCATATGCTTATTGATTAAGTTATGTGCCTATATAAGCCTTGGTGGAAGAAATAAAATTGCTATTTGCCTGTGCGAGCCTTCAGCCTCCTTATTCTCTGACATTTCATGGCAGGCTCAATCTCTGAGGCACCGCCCACACAAGAAACATTTGTACAAGTTTGTGAGTCAGAACTTGATTGTGCTCATGACAGATTGTTCAATGGATCACAAATTCCTCCCATCCCTATACCCATGGCCCTTAGGAGTGACCCCCCACACTGATTCAGTGCTTGGTCTTGTGACTTGCTTTGACCTACAAGGGAGTAGGAAATAGAAACTTGAAAAGTGCTTTGCTGTGAGACTCATTTTGTTTTGTTCTGCTTGGAATCCTTCCCACTGAGCTAGACTTCTGCGAGAAGCAACAACCAACAACTTCAGGACCCAGGGAACCACAGACACGCTAGCAGGTCCATTACACATCAGTCAAGGTGGTCCAAATCAGAACATCCCAATTTACCCCCAGAATCCTAAGCTGAATCGGTGATCTCTTTTTAGACTGGTAAGTTTGGGACTGTTATATTTCATAGTAAAAGCTAGTTTTATAGAAGGTATTTGCTACCTGAGAGAGAGGTACTTTCACACCAAATCCAACTCTTGTCAATTTTACTTCACAGAGAAGAGTTATGCCTTCTTAAGAACAAATCCCACATGGTTTTGGTGAGAAATGAGTGAGATGATAGACATGAGAGTGTACCACAAGTTGTAACAAGTAATTATAGGGATAAGATGATAAAGACTCGATTTTCCCTGCTTCTGCTCTCTGAATACAACTAAAAACTCTGCAAATAATTAAATGAACAATTATATAAAGATTCTGGAAAGGTGGAAAGAATAAGTTGGACAGGAAAGGGTCCTCAAGACTTGAAGAATGACACCGCAGTAAATTTCCTGGATTTTTCCCCTTTATATTTCATATATCTCAGACCACCAGAGAGGGCTCAATCTGGAACTGGCAACAGGCATGGGGGAGAAGAAAGGGAAGAAAGAAACAAGATCACAACGAAACCTTGCTCTCTTTGGGAAAAGTATCATGCTTTGGAGGTACCAGCAAAGATAGGACACCCACCGGCACAGGATAGCTGACAAATAGGTCTGGGGGATGCTTTTCATCCTGAGTGTAGCATTCCCCACATGGTAGCCTATGGAAGCACCTCCATCCCCAAGGTGATACCAGCAAAGATTTACTGGGAGTTCAAACAGAGCCAGAAGAAGGAAGCAGACCAGATTAGCATCACAAAGGATCAGAAAACAAAGTTCCAACTGAAATACAACCCAGAAAGTTAGGTCTTATTAGAAATGCTAAATGTAAACAGAAACTTCCTATAAAATAAAAGACTTAAATAGAATCAAGCATCTCCTATGCTTGTTGATACACTAGAAGACCACTCATTATACCAAAAAGCAAGAAAAGCATAGCTTGAATGATAAAAAAAAAAAAAAAATATATCAGCTGATATCAATACTGAGATAAATCAGATACTGAAAGTATCTGACAAATACTTTCAAGCATCCGCAATAAAAGGGTTTCAATAAGTAATTAAAAATTCCCCAGGCCCCCCCCCAAAAAAAAGGGAAAACATCAGCAAATAAGTAGAAATTATTTTAAAAGGGACAGAATAGAAATTAAAGAACTGAAAAGTAACCTAACTGAAAGAGAAAACTCACGAGCTGGGCTCGATGGTAAAGGGAAATTAAAAGAAGATAGAATCAAGAAGTTTGGGGACAGAACAATGGAATTTATTCAATCTAAATGACAAAGAGGAAAAAGAAATGCACACTCTCCCGGTACCACCACCATTGCCACCTGTGAAAATGAACAGAGCCTCAGGAAACTGGAAGGATAAGAAAAGAGAACATGTTCCCATTATGAGAGCTTCAGAAAAGGGAGGACAAAGAATTTGGTGCTGAAAAGGTATTCAAAGAAATAGTACCTGAAATTTTCCAAATTTAGAGGAATAAGCTTACAGTTTCAAAAACTGATCAAACATAAACAGGATTAACACAAAGGAATCCGTATCAACGTACATTGTCATTGAACTTCTGAAAAATAAAGGCCAAAAAATAAATAAATAAATTTCAAAGCAACCAGGGAGAAAACAAATCAAATGAGCAGATTTTTCATCTGCAATTATGAAGGCTAGAAGGATTTAGCATAACATTTTCGTACTGAAAAGAACTGTCAGATGTGAATTCTATCATGGGAAAGAACTCTCTGTTGGGAATGAAAGGCAGACATTGCCAGATGAAGGAAAACTCAATTTGCTGCAAATAGACTTACCTTTAAACGAATGTGTAAAGGAAGCTCTCCAGACAGAAAGGAAATTATAGTGGAAAGAGGCATAGAACTTTACAAAGGAGAGGAGAATCTTTCATTGGTGAAATCACAAAGAAATACAACGGACTACGGTTCTCTTGATGAGTCTCTTAAGTCATATCTGATTGTGGAAATTAAAATTATAACAACATCTGGTATGTAACTCCAATGTATGCAGAGGAAATATTTGAAATGAGTGTATTTTGAAAATTGGGAAATTAAAGGAAACTAATGGGAAATTAGTTTTCAGTATTCCATTTGAAGAGGTTTTGATACCAGTAAATCATAATAACCCACATTTGGCTATTACAGAAATACCAAAAAAAAAAAAAAAAAACCTCAGAAAACCACATAAAGCAAAATACTCAAAAATACTATCAATAAATCAAAAGAGAAGCCTAAAATATTCTCAAATAACACACTTGAAGGAAAGATAGGAAAAATAGAGGAAAGAGAAGCATAAGAAACAAACAGAAAACAAATTGTAAAAAGTCAATAATGAAATGTCATCTAGAACATAACTGGTTATGGAACTCAAACGCGGCCAACTCCTTTCAAAACTCACAAATATTTGAATTTGCTTTTATTTTGGTTAAATTTGGCTCTATGATTTAAGTGATTTTTGTGCCTGACAAGCTGTTATTTATTTTGGTAAGAACATTCCCTTATTCAGCCATGGGTGAAAGATTCTTGATGAAAAATTTCATAAAAAACTTATTTTACTTCCAAATACATAGAAACAATTGACACTTTCAGGTTTCAGACTTCTTACAGATGTATGACTGAATACATTAGTGATTTTAGACTCAATTCTGTAAAGAAGTGTAAAAATACAGATGAAATTGTGATAAAACAGTAAATTGAGATTAAAATGAGATTTCATTTCTCACTCAGTGAAAGGTTGATTATACCAGTCTGTAAGTGGGTTTGAGGATACAGGATGCTCTTCCACTGCTAGTGAGAATGTCAATATATACGGTTATCTGATGCACTATCCATTAAAACTTCAAGCAAGTAAGTCCTGTGACCCAGTATATCTACTGCTCATCTGCTGTAGAATAACAAGCATTCACAACTTTACCTATGTACGTTGCAGAATCATTTATTAAAAAATGCATTTTGAAAAAAACCTAATTGTTTCATGAATAGGGTGGTAGATAAATATTGATACATCTGCACTACAGGATGTCATATGATTGTTAGTTTTGTTTACTTTTGTTTTTATTTTTGTTTTTTTTTTGTTTATTTGTTTTGAGACAGTCTAACTCTGTTGCACCAGCCTAGAGTGCTATAGTGTCATAGCTCACAGCAACCTCAAACTCCTGGGCTCAAGCAATCCTCTTGCTTCAGCCTCCTGAATAGCTGGGACTACAGGCTCCAGCCACCACTCCCAGCAACTTTTTCTATTTTTAGTAGAGACTGGGCCTTGTTGTCATTGAAGGTGGTCTTTAACTCCTGAGCTCAAGCAATCTACCCATCTCAGCCTCCCAGAGTGCCAAGATTGCAGGTGTGAGCCACTGTGCCCAGCCTTATAAGATTGTTTTTTTTTTTTTTTTAAATAATCACTATATACACTAATATGAGAAAGTATGGGAGGAAATAAAGCAAACTGAAGAACAAAATGAACAGTAATACTATTTATACTTTTAAAACATACTAAATCTCTTTACAGATGTAAATCATTTCATAGGGAAAGACAAGGTTCTGGAATGATACTTCTCAAATTAGGATGGCTAGTAATTCTAGGGCTGGGTAATGAAACCAAGATTAAAGATGCCAGATGAAGATAGATGTTTGCTTTATCTGCATAATTTTAATTTATGCTAGGAGAGCTTATTAGAATATAATTGCTGTATTTCGTAAAATGTGTTCAGACACAGTGTTTAAATGAGTTTACGCAATACAACTTTAAAGAGCTTCAAACAATCTTTAAAGTCTAAAATATGAGCTGCCTATCTATGCTGAACTTTGAGTATTTTTAAATCACTCTCTTTGTTTTCAGGACACAAACATCTCATCAGCAGACCGCCAGGAAGCTGCAGGCAGGGACGAGGTCATTGTCGAGAAGGCCCTGCTATGCCTGTAGGGGTTGCCGTGAGCACAGTTCATAAGGCCAATCCAGAAAAGTAATATTAGTGAACAAAAAATCTTACATGAAGGATCTGTTTGGAAGGAGAGAAGACAGAAAATAGGGCACTGAGTCAAAGGTCTGAGTAACAGGTAAACTCAAGCTTCAAAAT
Organism: Loris lydekkerianus; assembly: GCA_963574355.1. NCBI lineage: Eukaryota > Metazoa > Chordata > Mammalia > Primates > Lorisidae > Loris > Loris lydekkerianus. The sequence continues at coordinate 24,577 of CAUYPK010019481.1, forward strand.
GAACTGAAAGTGACAGGTCGCCAGAGAGATGGAACCGTCCGGCACAGAGCAGAAAGACAGTGAAGACAGGAGATGTAGAGGGAGCCCATTCAGGCTGCCCTGCAAAGGTGCCATATTGAACAGGACGAGATGTGGCGCCTCCCAGCAAGCACCGGGTCTAAGTCAGTGTTTTTCAGCCTTTTTAAACTCACAGCCAACTTAAACACTTAAATTACATTGACCCAATGAAAAAAAGTAGAAAAAGAATGTTACTGTGCTTTGAATTTCTTTCAAAAATAATTTAATTAATGATATTTTTGCAGCACACCTAAGATCCTTTTGGAAAACACTGGTCTAAGTAAACTATAGTTATTTGCCGTTGTTTTATCTTTTGGCATTTGTAAGGATTTTATTTTAACATGAATGTTCTAAAATTTTCTGCATAGATTCATATATATATATATACATATACATATGCACACTAACACACACATATATAGAACTAACTGACTTAGATCTTTAATTTTGTTTTGTTATTTGTTTGACTTGATTTGATTTGGTTTTGTAAATCCTGCGCAAGACTGAGTGGGTCCCCCCCTTTAAATAAATTTCGTGACATTTTTCCTTTTAGAAGAAGAGCCTCTGTCATGTCTTCAGTAGTGGTTCCCCCTCATGATTACTCTTTGAAAGTCCATTTAGAAAATTGTTTCTACTCTTCACGTCCCTTACCTTCCCTTTCATTTTTTTCTCTCTCCTTTTACTTTCCAGCTTTCTAAGTCATTCTACTCCATGTCCATTTCATACTTTGGCCTGTACATTTTAACAATTTTTTAATTTTTATAATTCGTGTGGGTTCTTCATATTCTACTTGTTGTCTTGCTGAATGAGATACATCACTTTAAAGACTTTATTTTTAATAACTTTAGAATCTTTTACCTTTTTTAAATATATGTACAGGTATTTATTTATCCTCCTTTATTACATCGATATTTGGCAAATATTGAGATGAAGTTAATTTTTGTGGATTTTTTTATAGCAATTGAGATTTTAGACTGTCCCTTTAGTTCTTTGCACAACTCATCCACTCAAACTATAGCCAACTATCAGTAAAAAGAGAGAAGATGTGGAACTAGTCGCTAACCCATCAGCTAGTTTTCTGTGATACCGTTCTTTGCCAGATAGCCATGGTACTGCCTAGGGTCTCCCCAGACATGCATTCACAACTGCATCCTGGAAGCAGGTGTGTAGATCTCTGCTGAATATTCCAACAGGCATTTTAACAGAGGTTGAACTATCAAGTTGGTCAAATGATCCAGGAAATTCCTCCTATTTTTTCATAGAGTCCTCGAAAAAAGCAATATCGCTCGATCTTTTGTAATTTCTCTCTTCAATTTTATTAGCCAGGGACTGTAGAATTCCCTGTTTCTGTTTTTTTCACACCACAACTTTTAGGATGGGGTGCTGGGGGGCTGACAGTTGTGGGTGTTTGTCACCTTGAAATGAAAATCTGTCATGGAATCTTTACTGATTTTTAGAGCTCAAGAACCAGAGCCACAGGGGTCTCGGCTTTTGTTTACAGCATTTAAAATGATACTTTGGTATACATTGAAATTTTAAATGAATATCACTTTTGACCCAGCAAATTTCATTTCTTGGAATTTGACCAAAATTATTAATGCTGTCATTAAGTTAATATGCTTAGTTAAGGACATTTATCCCAACATTATTTGAAATAGCCAGATATTGGAAGCTATCTGGGTGACCTTTAATGATCGAATACATTTTGGTCTATTTGTACTGTGGAATATTAGGCAGCTATTATAAGTTAAACACGTGCATTGATTTTCAAATCTGGTAATAATTTATCTTTAGGTGAAATTATAAAGTTCTTGTGTAACCAGAGTTATGATTCTGATACACCCCACACACACACACACAACCTGCAGCAACCAGGCCAGGAAACCAATCCATCATTCAACTGCATGTAGCCAGCCTGCTAGCTTTAAGTCACACCTGTAGTTCATCAACCTGCTATCTCTAATTACCAGTCCAGAAAGCAACAATAATCCCTGAAACAGCAGGCCCCCAATAGCCAGACTTGATTAATAGCTGACAATCATTCTCATGTTGTCCCGATTTCCACCTTAGGACTAGCCAGAGAAAGCCAAATGTGCACCTGTTACCAATCACTCCACTTCTCTTTAGCCCACCTGCAGTTGTCCATGCTAACAGACTCCAATAAAATCGTACCTGAAGTCTTTCTTTTTTTCCATCACAAAGCTTTTCCATTCTGCTGCCTGGCTTGGAGTCAAAAATATAACATATGTTTATCACAGCACAATTCACAATTGCAAGGATACAATATCAACCTAAGTGCCCGCTAATTGATGAGTGGATAAAGAAAACAAAGCATGTGTATATCATGGAGTACTACTTGGTAATGAAAAAGAATGAAATGGTGACTTTTGCAGCAACTTACATGAAAATGGAGCTCATTATCCTAAGGGAAGTAACTCAAGAACAGAAGAAAAAAGCCACATGTTCTCATTTATAAGTGGGCACTAAACTGTAGCTATTCAAGGGCACACAGAATGGTGTGAGTATTGGAGAGTCATGAGAAGGGGGAATTAAAGAGGATTAGGGATGAAAAATACTTATGGGGTACAATGTACACTACTCAGGGTGATGGGAACATAAGCCTAGACTTTACCACTATACCATGTATACATGGAACAGAATTCACCTTGTACCCCTAACGCCTTTAAATAAATAAATGTGTAAAATAAAAGAAAAAACCCTCTAAGTCATATTTACTGACACTCTTGTCGTAGCAAACTCTGAAGAGTCTGTTCAAATTTGATTGGACTTCATTTATTTACAGATCTACCAAGTACAATATTGTTTGTAAAAATAAGTAGTTCATACATGATTGCATGTACCTAAAGAAACAGCAAAAATAAAGGCTACATGTGATTTCATTCAGAATAGTTACATCAGGGTGGCACCTGTGGCTCAGGGGTAGGGCACTGGCCCCATATACTGAGGGTGGCAGGTTCAAGCCCAACCCCAGCCAAACTGCTGCAACAACAACAAAAAAGAGGAATAATTACATCAGGGATGGGGGATAAAATGTGTTTGCTTTATTATTTAAATGACTAAAGTAAAAATATAGCATGGTACATTCATCTGGCCATTCACATACACAGTTTATTTCACATACCAACTAATTCTAATAGTCTTACTTAGCATGATGGATGTTTATAAAGATATTTATTATACTGTGTGTTCTGCGTGACTATTTTAGGAGATGCCTAACAATTTCTCTTCTATATGAATGAGAGTTCAAAACTAAGAGTCCTTAAAATGGCAAAAAGCATAATTTATTTTTGAACTACAAATATTTAGCTTAGTGAGAAAAATATTTTAAATGCTTTCCTAGCGTTCTTTTCAATATTTGCTGTGTATTTTATTCTCAAGTTACTCCTGGACACACACTCTCAAATGTACTCTAGTTTTATCTTACATGCTGCTGTGTTCAAAGGAACAAAGAATTGTTCTTATCAGCCCATTCCTGCTGGACTTCCTAATGCCCGTGATTCCCAGCTATTAACCTGAAAAGACCTGTGCTCACAGTTACTCTGTGCTCCTCAAGACATTTCTAGACATTCTTATAAAGGTTATTACTTTTTTTATTTTTTTGATACTAAACAATGAACATTCCTGTGTCTTGTGGCTAAAAGATGCATAGAAGATCATCCAGTTAAACCACTGGAGATTCAACCATTCTCTGAAACAGTGGAAAAGCCATCACGGGAATGTGAACTTTTAGCAGTATCTTACGCTTTTTGTTAGAAGAGGGGGGAGAAGATCATTAAGTCAGAAATCAAAAGATTTTTCAACAGCTTTTGATAAATGAAAATAGTTGTAACGAAATAATTACAATCAATTAAAATAAACATCAGTTCTTGGTGAGTTACTTCGGGAAACTCCTAAGTTCAGCACCTTCCCCAAACCATGTCCTGTCTACATGGATAACAAAGAATGCTTGGTATTGAGAGAATAAGGAAAAAGGAAATTGTTTCATTTTAACTCAAAGTTGTGTGAATTTCTTTTCCTTCTTAGGAGTCTTTTAAGTAACCTAAGAATGGTAATTTTTATAAATGAAATAGAACCAGTTATATAGATTTTTTTCAACTATTTTAAGTCAAAGGTTTACTTGAGGTTTTCTATCCATTTAGGTTGAGAAACTATCAGTTTATTAATAGCTTTTGGGCATGAACCCAACATTCTGCTCTTGTCTATAGAGATACAAGGTTCTATCTCCTCCTAAAAGAATCAAGAGAACTTGCTCAGCTACAGAATTCTGGTAACTATTTATCCCCTCATCCAAAAACAAAACAAAACAAATCTGTGCTTGCAAGATAAATATAAAATCTCACCATAATTCTTCATAGCACCTTGTTGGATTCCAACCATCAGAAATGAGTGTTTGAGTGTCACATTTTCTTCCTCTCATTTTCTTTCTTTCTTTTTTCTTCTTATGACACAATGGATTGATGTCCCTTATAAAGATAGTGGGGATTTAAAAAGCTTGTTAGAAATGAAGGTGTTGCATAGATTCTGAATTTATTTTGTATTCAATTCTATTCCAGTTTAATCTATGTGTTTGTCATAGAATTAAAAATGTGTCATTTATTGCCATGGTACTCATCTATAATCACCTCAAATTGTGAGAGGGGAGAAATGAAATATTTAACTAAATATAAACTTTTAACATGATAAGAACAATTATAATGATAAATGAATATTTAAATGACATCTATATCTGGTATAATAAAATTAATGTACTTAAATTATTGATGGTTATTTTGTCCCCTTATTCATACAATGAATATTACCTTAGTTTTTTGTTTAACATTAATTATTTTCTTCTGATTTTAATAAGACATATATGTATATATAAACTTGGAAAATCTGGAAGGCATAGGAGGAAAAATGTACCAATATTTCTCATATGCAAGAGTAACTCTCACCAAGATTTGGAAGTATTTTCTTGTAGCTTTGATAAATACAGAGATTTATTTATTTAGATTTATTTATTAGGTGTGAAGAGTACTCCAAATAATGACAAAGAAGAATATGATATAAAAATATGGTTGAGAAAGAAGAAAGAGAGAATAAAACAGAGTAAGATTTATATTTATTTATTTCATGGGGGAAAGATTCTAAGAGATATATCACAACTGTTCAGTTGATGAATGCCTAAAGTAACATATTTTTTATATTAGGAAGTATTTTTTGCCTATTTCAAGGTTGTCAAGGTAGTAAAGATTTCATGTAACTACTCAATGATATTTATCATCAAGGACATTTACACATTACCACTCTAACATGTCCCTAGATAGAGAGAAATTTTGTCCCAAGATAAGTCATATCCCAAATCTCACCTTTAAATTATGAGATTTTGGAATTCTGAACTGATGATATTTAGATGAGATTTTGAATTTAGGATTGATGCTACAATGGATTGAACTTTTGAGGAAGACGAGGTGGGGTGCATGTGTTTAGCAGATAAAATGCATGTAAACATTTGGGGGCCAGGGAGCAGCAGACTGTAGTGGGTTACATGGAAGCTCCCAGCATAGATATATCCCTGCCCTAATTTCAGGTATTTGTGGATATTACCCTATTTGGATAAAAGGTCTTTGCAGATGTGATTAAGAATCTTAAAACCTATAAATATATATAACCATTATGTATTCATAATAATTGAAAATTCAAAATAATAAAAAATAAATAGGGAACGTAGACTTTTAGTACAGAACCTGGAGATGAGGAGATCCTTCTGGATTATTTAGATAGGCCCTAAATGCAGTGACATGTTTCTTTATAAGAGAAAGGCAAGAGGATAACTGAGACAACGTAAGAGTAGAAAACACAGACAGAAGAGGGAGAGACAAAATGACACAGCGGCAGGGACGGGAGGGAGTCAGCCGCCAGGGCAGCCGCTGGGATCAAAAGAGGCACAGGACGATCCCTCCCTGCTACAGGCCCCCGAGGGAGTCTGGTACTGCCAACAGCTTGATTTAGGACTTCTGGTCACCTGAATCATGACACAGCAAACGTCGAATATTTTAAGCCCCCACATTTGTGATTATTTATTTTGGAAGCCACAGAAAACTAAAATCACCTCCTCTCCTCATACCTCAGTTTTCAATCCTGATATCTACAAAGGCTATTTTTCCTAAGTCAGAATTTGTGCTCAGGAAATTCAAAGCTAGTGCTCAATATAGTGGTGAAGACTTGTGGGAATATATATGAGTGCAAACACACACATTGTACCCTTTAGGGCATGTGAGGTAACTAGTGAAGTGTTATGGGACTGAGGGACGACTTTGATCTCTGCAGGCACCAGGTCTGGAGGGGGACTAAGATGCCACTTGCGAGCCGCAGATGTAAGAGGCCTCCTTGAATCTGATTTGTACACTATGAA
>CAUYPK010019482.1:0-35519 GCA_963574355.1 Loris lydekkerianus
ATGTATACCATGGAATATTATGCAGCCTTAAAGAAAGATGGAGACTTTACCTCTTTCATGTTTACATGGATGGAACTGGAACATATTCTTCTTAGCAAAGTATCTCAGGAATGGAAGAAAAAGTATCCAATGTACTTAGCCCTACCATGAAGCTAAATTATAGCTTTCACATGAAGGCTATAATAACCCAACTATAGGACAAGACTATGAGGAAAGGGTCAAGGAAGGGGAAGGGAGGGGGGAGGTTAGGGTGGAGGGAAGGTAATGGATGGGGCCACACCTAAGGTGCATCTTAGAATAGGTACAGGAGAAACTTACTAAAGGCAGAATACAAATGTCTACATACAATAACTAAGAAAATGCCATGAAGGCTACGTTGAACAGTTTGATGATGATATTTCAGATTGTGTATGAAACCAGCACATTGTACCCCTTGATTGCACTTATGTACACAGCTATGATTTAACAATAAAAAAAAGAAAAAAAAAAAGGCAAAAGGAATTAGGTTTTACAACAGCATGAAGAATTTAAGAGAAAAATCAATAGACTCCAGTTTCCCTGAGTCAGCATTTCTGATACTTAGGAGGGTTTTCCAGAAAGGTTATAGAATTCTCTTTTCCATAGATCTGCAAAACCATGACTGCACCTAGTCAGGTAGAGGGGTTTCATTGAGAACTTTCTCTTTTAGGAGTACAACCCTGGTGGTCTGTGAAAAACGTAAAGGTGGTTCTTTTGGTGTCTTAATAGCAATGTTAATGATAGTCTTCTGCTTCTAACTTATTTGACTAACACAAGATAATCTTCACTTACTGTAATTTGTTTGCCACTACTCACATCCCAAACTTTATTAAAATACATTAGAAAATGAAGATACTGACATTTGAAAATGATTGGCCATGTCTCTGCTTCAAGATAGCAGAAAGCCCCCTGTGAAACTTAAGATACACATGAAACTCCTGATGGTGTGTTGTATCGTGTCAAAAGCAATTACTTTCCAAGTATTGAAATAAATAGGCAGAGAAACAGATGCAAAATGAGGAATGGTGACACTAAACGGTGAATTTATAAATGACCTTTTGTGTGCTTAAGCACTAAATTTGATTAGTTTAGGTCCAGTCTATTTGGCAACCCAAAAATATATATGGAGGGAAGTGAACACAGAGAGAGAGCACAATAGTCAGTTGAGAGGGGCAGCCTGAGTGAGTCAAGCAGTAGCCAGTTTCACTTGGGACCATTGCTTGAGAAAATCCTCTCTGGGTTTATGCTGCAGAGCAGACCATTCCCAGGAAGGGGTTTGAGAGTTGCTATTGACCTTTGTAAGTTGATTTTGTATCATGAATTTCACTGAATTTGTTTATCAGTTTTAATTGTTTATTTGTGGAATCTTCGGGTTCCTCTAAATATAAGATCATATCATCTGCAAAAAAAGGATAATTTGACTTCTTCATTTCCAATTTGGATGCACATTCTTTCTTTCTCTTGTCTCTTCCAGATCTTAGAAGAAAGACTTTCAGGTTTTCCCCGTTTAGTATGATACTAGCTGTGGGTCTGTCATATGTGGCTTTGATCATGTTGAGGGAAGTTCCTTCTATTCTCAGGGGGGTTTTTGTTTGTTTGTTTGGTTGGGTTTTTTTGAGAGTTTTTATCAGGAAGGGATGTTAAATTTTACTGAATGCTTTTTCAGCATGTGTTGAAACGACCACAAAGTTTTTGTCTTTCATTCTGTTCATATGACATATCACATTGATCCAACCATCCTTGCATCCCTGGGATGAATCCCACTTGACCATAAGAAATAATCTTTTTAATGTGTTAATTGAATTCAGTTTTCTTGTATTGGGGGGAGCATTTCTGCATCTATGTTCATCAGAGATGTTGGCCTATAATTTTCTTTTTTTGTTGCTGTGTCTTTGTTTAGTTTAGTATCAGGGTGATACAGGCCTCAAAGAATGTTTAGGAGGATCTCCTCTGATTTTTGGACTAGTTTTTGGAATTGATATCAGTTCTTCTTTGAGTACTTGGTAGAATTTAGTAGAACCTATTGAGTTCTAGGCTTTTCTTTGATGGGAAACTTTATTATTGCTTCTATCCTGCTACTTGTTATTGATTTATTTGGTTTTGGATTTCTTCCTGGTTCAATCTTGGTAAACTGTATGTCTCTATGAATTTATTTATCCATTTCTTGTAAAATTTACAATTTATTGGCATGTAGCACCTCATAGTAGTTTCTAATGATCCTTCTGATTTCTGCAGTATAAGTTATAGTGTCTCGTTTGTCATCTCTGATTTATTTAGGGCTTCTCTCGTTACTTCTTAGTCTGGCTAAAGGCATGTCAATTTTGTTTATCTTTTAAAAAACAAACTTTTTGTTTCACTGTTCTTTTGTATTGTTTCTCCATTTTCATTTATTTCTGCTCTGATTTTTACTATTTTTCTTCTGCTAATTTTGGGGTGATTTGTTCTTCTTTTTCTATTTTTTTAGATGTATTTTTAGGTTAGTTGAAGTTTTTCTTCTTTTTTGATATAGGCTCTTATTGCTATAAATTTACCTCTTCTTACTGCTTTTGCTGTATACCATAGGTTTTGGTATGTTGTGTTTCATTTTTATTTGTTTTCAGCAACTTTTAAACTTACTTAATTTTTTCACTGAGTCACTGGTCATTCAGGAGCATATTATTATCATTTGTTATATTATTATCATTTGTTTGTGTATTTTCCAATATTCCTCTTGTTATCAATTTCTAGTTGTATTCCATTGAGGTAAGACAAAATTGGTATTATTTGGTATTATTATCTGGAAATATCTATTAAATATTAGGTCCACTTGGTCTATAGTGCAGAGTAGTCCAAGTTTCATTTTCTCTCTAGATGACCTGTCCAATGATGAAAGTGGACTGTTGAAATCTACAATGATTATTCTATTGGGGTCTCTCTCGTTAGTGTTGATAATGCTTGCTTTATACATCTGGGTGCCCCAGTATTGGGTGCAAATATATTTAGAATTGTTATATCCTCTTGCTGAATTGACTCCTTTTATTTTTAGATAGTGACTTTCTTTTTCACATTTAATAGCTTTTGTTTTGAAGTCTTTTTTATCTGATGGAAATATAGAACATATTATCTGTATGTACCTGCTCTTTTTTGGTTTCTATTTGCATGGTATATCTTTTTCCTTTGTCTTTATAGGTAAAGTGTGTTTCTCACAGACGACATATAGTTGGCTCTTGTTCTTTTTTTTGTTTTTTTGGGTTTTTAAATCCCTTCAGCCACTCTATGTCTTTTCATTGGAGAGTGTATTTCATTTACTTTCAACATTATTATCAATAGGTAAGGACTTACTACTGCCATGTTCTTAGTTGCTTTTTAATTTTTTGTGTATCTGTTATAGGTTTTTTGATTGAAGGATATGATAAAGCTTGCAATAAATAGTTTATAAGAAGTTATTTTAAACATTATGATAATTCTGCTTACAAACAAGCCAAGAGAAATCTAACAGAAATTCTACTCTTTAACTCCATCCCCTCTGCTTTTTCATTTTTTGTTATTTCCATTTATATATACTATCTCTCAAAAAGTTGTAACCATTTTGATAGTCTTACTATTCAAGATATAAATGGTTTATACACCTCAATTACAGCACTAGAATGTTCTGTATCTGTATGCTTACTGTTACCAGTGAGTTCTATACCTTCAGATAATTTCTTACTGTTTACATAGGGAGCCCTGCTGAGCATGTGCTACAATAATTTAGGTGTGAATTAATGTAACTTGGATGGGGGTAATGGCAGGGAGACACAGAGAAATAAGAGAATTAAGATATTTAGAAGATAGGAATAGTAAGACTCCCAGGATCTAGTGGAAGCAGAAAGCAAAGTAGAAATTAAGGATGACTTTGAGGTTTCTGACTTGGGGAATTGGGTGGATACTGAATTCAGGACCACTGATGGGAGAGCAACTTGTGAGAGATGGTGATGCATTAGTTTGGGATATACTGAATTTGAGTTGTAAGACAGTCATGTCTGGAGCTCAGGTATGGAAACTGTTGTCTTCATAAGTCCTGTAGTACCTTGCTTTGGCTCCTGAGGGCTGATATGGGAATATCCAGTTATTCTGATGGTTCATCTACATCAGGGATTGAAAAGCCAGAAGACAGAGGTGTTAGAGAAGGAGTAGCCAGGATGGAAAGTATAATGGGAAGGACAGTCAATAGAAAGAAAATGTAGGGACCAAAGAATGGGATGATTATTTTCTTTCTTCCTTCTCACCCTTCTGTAACTCCCTCAGTCTGTCTTTTAAGAACAAAGTCAGGAGGCGTCATTCACTTCCCACAACTAAACCTTGCAAGAATTCACATACCATGGGTTGGATCAACAGCCTACGGGAAACCTTTCCACAAATAGCCCACTTTATAAAGTGACTTGGAGGCAATTTACTGGTAAGATTAAGATGCCCTCCCATATACATAAACTAACCTGGGTAGGTCTCAGAATCACAAAGTTGAATGAAAAATCAAGTTGTAAAATGAAACATATAAATATGGATGTCCTTTTATGGATGTGTGTGTGTGTATGTGTGTGTGTTTATGTGTGTGTAAGAACATGGGTTTTGTTACCCACAGGGAAGGAGGAGAATGGGGTAATTGAGAACAACAAAGGAGGCTTCAACCTTATTAGTAATGATTACTTTTTTTTTACATTGAAAAGAAAGATCTGAAACATATCTGTCAGAATGTCAATATCATTAAATCTGGGAGTTTGGTATGTATATTTGCTTAAAATATTTTATCAAATGACTGTATGAAATCTTCCTTACACAATAATCCTAAATAATACATATAGATGCTCCCCAAGGAGGTAGAGCTCGACCCCCACCCCTCCCGAGGGTGAGGTAGACTTCCTGGCTTGATTCCAAAGGTCAGAGTACGGAAAGCGGAAAGTAGTAGCTTTACTGTGGAGAGAGTGGAAGATACCCCTTGACCGAGTGCTGAGGCCCAGCATTGCCAGTTATGGCACAGACACCATGTACTCCAATGTGATGTGACAAGACAGTCACGCTGCCCTGGTATTCTCTCCAAAACCTTGTAAGCATAGTTAATCTTGTGAAAAACAACAGACAAACCCAGACATGGAGGCATTCTGATTACCTGGGCACTACTCCTTAAGTCTGCCAAAGTTATTACGCAAAAGGAAAGACTGAGAAACCGGCCACAGACCTAGGGGACTGGGGAGATGTGACCACTCCATGCACCGTGGTACCCTGGATGGGGATCTGGAGCAGAAAGAGGACATTGGTGGAGAAGCTGATGCAAGGCAAATAATCCAAACAGAGACTGGAGCTTAGTTCACAGTAGTGCACCAACGCTGGTTTCTCAGGAGTGACAAATGTACATTAGCAATAGGGGAAACTGGATGACAGGTACATAAAAACTCTCTCTTCTTTTGAGAATTTTCTGTAAATCTAACATCATTCCATTTTTAAAGTTTGCATTTGAAGAAAATGAGTGTCATCAAGAACCCTCCAAAGCCTGGGTGAAGGACCCAACTTCTACTTGGATGCTACTTAACAAACCGAAACAGCATAACCCAATCGTATGTATCTTTATATTAATCTCAAATTTAAAAATAAAGAAATAATTAAAAAATTTTTAAATCCCTTCAACTCAAAATGAAATCAGCAGATGATCTGTTGCTTTCAGGACTGCAGTATATTAAAAAAGTACAGTCGGGCCTTGTTCCCCAGCTCTATGCAGAAGGAAGTATACCATGAAGTTATTTTTTTTAGAAACTTGAAACTAACCTTTCAATCACACACACACACACACAAATATTATTTTCAGCTATTTGCTGATGGCAAGCTTTCAAAAGCAGAAGACAATATTCACTGCCCTCTGAACGAGGACACAAGAGTAACTGAATCCTTTCTGGATGAAGCAGGGTCACCAGCGTGAATGTCTGTCCTTCCATTACCTCACAGCAAGCATGGTCCTGCCTTTCATTTTCTTTACTGTGGTTGGAGTTGGAAGTGCAGGAGCCATCTCCCCATGGCTAAGAAATGGCTAAGGGAAGGCCACAGAAGATTGAGGTGGATTAAGAATAGGACAGCTGTTTACACAACCTCAGATGAACCAGCCCTGAGAGAGAGTATTTTCCACCTTCTTTTTCTTTTTATTTTTTTGAGACAGAGTCTCACTATGTCGCCCTTGGTAGAGTGCTATGGCGTCACAGCTCATAGCAACCTCAAACTCTAGGGTTTAAGCGATGTTCTTGCCTCAGCCTCCCAAGTAGCTGGGACTGCAGGCACCTGCCACAACACCTGGCTATTTTTTGTTGCGGTTGTCATTGTTGTTTAGCTGGCCCAGGCCAGGTTACTGGCCCAGGCTGGGTTCGAACCCTCCACCTTTGGAGTATGTGGCTGGCTACTACTGTGCTACAGGCGCCGAGTCATTTTCCACCTTGTTAAACAAGCAGGTTAACTGAGGAGAGTAGCTGGCAGTTGATCTTCCCATTTTTCTGTGCCCAGGGCATGGTTAGTGACAAAACCCCCAAACGCAAAGTGTATCCTCTGGCCAATGACTGAAGATAACTTAACTCATTCGAGGTGTGGCAGGCAGGTAGAGGTGAAGGCTAACTCATGGCTGTTTTCAGGGGAGATTTGAAATTGTGATCTTTTCCAGCTCTACTCAGAGAAGGTTTTCCTTGTTAATATATCATAGGGGAATTATCCTACTGCCTGAAGAAGTATCTAATAAAGCCAAAAAGGCAGTGTAATATGGGCCTTGGTGACAAGTGGCCAGAGAAGTAAAGGGAGTTTAGGAGAAAGGGGGGTTAAAATTAAAATTCTGCCCCCAGCAGTGGTGTTTCCCACCAGGACTTTTGCATGTCCTTCTTCTGGAGCCACATGCCAGCTGATGCTCCCTCCTTGGAAAGACAGGTCTCCCTGGAACCTAATAAATGCCCCCCATCTCAGCCCAGTCAAGAGACGGGCCCCTTTCTGGAAGATGTACTGCACCCTGCTCTGTCACAGCTTGTCATTCAGCCAACCCACGAGTCTTCGCTTTCTGAGACATGAAGTTGGGTTTAGAGTCTCTTCCTACCATGTCTTCAACTTGTTACTGTCTCTGCAGCTCAGACGTGAGCCCTTGAGGGCTGCGGTCCCTTTTCTCTGCTGCTTCTTATCGTTCAAATCACCTTGTTCACTGTCATTCTCAATAAATATTTCTAGGTTACCTAACTGTGTGTGTAATAATCGCTCTAAGTAACCCAATGAGGCGGGAGGTGGCAAGTGTCAAATTATTATTAACAGTACAGACAGAAGATATGAGGGGATTTTTTAAGCAGCTTCTATAGAGGGTGTTTGACAAAATACATAAATGCACACTGTTACGCCCCTTTGCTATAGTCAAGGCTTGAGCTCCCATCAATATCCTCAATATGACTAAAGCCGGCTGAGGCTGGAGGTTTTGACCTGAAATTAATCGTCAACCAACTAACGTTGACGAAAAAGCCTCACTAAATTTATAGTTTAGTTTTGTCCAAAGTAATAATGCTGTGTGTGAAGTTACAGGTTGAATGTACGAGTTACATTTTTTTTTCTTATACACATTAAATGTCCATTAACCACTAAAATAAATAAGTGTGAATATTTAAAATCCTTCAGAAAAAATATAGGATAGAAAGAACAAAATTGGCAAAACGTTTACCATCGTTGAAACTGGATGATGGACTTATACTGTTCTTTAATTTTATGTATCTATTGAAAATTTCCACACTAAAAAAAAATGTTTTAAAACTAAAATAAAATATACTATCAACCCTGAGTTGGGGCTGGGGAATAGTCTCTTACAGAGACCTAAATTATCTCATGTTTCCCAGAGAAGCAATTGTCACACTTTGGGGACACTTTTGGTCACTGTCATGGGGCAGGCACTAGACTTTGTTCTTCCTCACAGGCCATGTGTCTGTGCTTAGAACATCTCGTCACACAGCTACGTGCTGAGTCGATGCATGAACGATTGTCAAGTCCATTACCGTTCTTATGGCCTTTAGTTCTGTCCCCTTGGTGTTATAAGGTATCAACTCTCCCGTAGGGGATGGACAATAAATGAACATGAAAAACTTTTCTACAAAATGATTAAGATTGCAGGAAACAGCCTATTCTAAGGAGCTCTTTCTATTTTTCTTTTACTGTTATACCATCTGACTTCTGTGAAGAATATACCTAGAAAGTTTCCATACGTTTCCAGGATCATGTTTGGTTGGCCTTGGACGTCTCGTAAGTGAGATTAAAATGTAGTAAGTGATATTAATTGGCTGTTTGCATTTATGTATTTTGTCAAACACCCTCTTGCCAGATGCTATTAAGAACAAGCTGCATAGCCATTTGTCTCAAAAGCCATTTGCCTATGTGACATAGGTCTAGAAAAGAAGAATGGAGCGAGGTGGCCTCAGAAATGACCCATAGTGTTTTAAGAGTCTGACATGTACCCGGTAGGCCAATATGAGTTGTGGCAGTTTCAAGTGGTTCCAGAGCACACCTTCTCCCACTTGTACCTGGAGCCAAGAAAATGCTTCCAACTCTTCACAGATACTCTATCTGGAATATTCTGGGATCAGAGTCTGGTACCAAATTAGATACCTCAATTAAAGGTTGGTTATATTAGCAGTCTAAATCTATTCAGGAGGATAGAAAGCCCTGAACAGGATCACTTTTTGTGTGTATGTAGTATAATTAGTTATCTTAAAAGATGCTAATAATGTGCTTCTTTGTTATGCAAAGCAATTAGTATTATGCAAAATACTGTTTCAATTTATAACATTATTTTTCTCCTTTGCTGGAGGAATAGGACCAAATTTCTATGAAATATCCATGTATCTTTTCAGTGTTCTTATATATTCAATGTACCTCTTTTGAATTCAGTAAGAGAGATTATAAGACTAATTTGAAGACTCAGAATAGGCGAAACAATTAAAAATAGAAGTCTGAGAAATTAGAGCAACATTTCTACTCTGCCCCCAGAAACACAAATACAGAAATTAGGTTTCTACTCCCAAAATATTTGTTCTGGAAATAGCTTTCTTTCTTGTTTATAGAATGAGAACAGGGCATCTCATTGTTTTCATGGCTCTTTTGAAGAAATTAGGTGGCTGGAGAAGGGGAGGGGAATGAAGGGGGCATAGCATGAGCGCCATATGATGCCTGGCCTGATCCCCAGCGAGCCAGCGCAGTCTGGCTACCTAAGACAGAACTAAGGAGCCCTTTCATGGCTTGTGGAGTAAACCGAACCCCCAGCAGGAAATTGCCAGCTTACAATTTCTACATTGAAACAAAGTGAAAATGGCCCATCAACAAATGAGACGATGCCAATCTCACTCCTATTGAAGACATTAAAACTAAAACAGTGCTTTCTTGCCCCTCTGCTGGCCTGCTGAAATAGCTTACAGACAGGTCACCCTGCTTCCACTCTTGCAAACACAGCAATCTCTTTTTCTTTTCTTTTTTAATTGTTTCAGTTTAATTGAGGGTACAAAGTATTAGGTTATAATGTTTGCATTTGTTAGGTAAAGGTCCTCTTAAAATTGTGTCCCACCCCCAAGAGGTGTGCCACAGATCCTAACATGGTACCCATTGACTAGGAACCTACCCATCCCTATTCCCCCCCTCCCCCCTTCCCACAGCAATCTTTTAAAAATAAGAATCCGGCAATGTCTTTCCACTGCTCAAAACCTTTCATTGGCTTTCCAGTTCACTTTATAGATAGAGTCAATGTGAATTATATTATACCACAATTCTGCCAGTTCTTGTATTTGCAGTGTCTTAGAAATCTTCCAGTGTTAATACACGGAGATCTGTCTGCCTCCCTTTCACCACTGCATAATATGCCACAGTGTGGCTAAAGTTCATTTAGTTATTCTTTTAGTGAACATTTAGACTGTTAACAAATTTTTGCTGCAGTGAACAGCCCACATTAACCTCCTTGTCACGTGAGAGGGTTTAAGGAGAATACCAAGAAGTAATTTAAAAAACAATTAATATCCATTGGCAAATCACCTATCACACTAGCTGCCAGGGTATACTCAAGCAGGAGGGTAAGAGAATACCTATTTACTCACTCATACCTTTGTCAATATTTGCTTCTCACTTCTGTATACTGTTCCACTGATAATATTTGTCTATTCCTGTAGACTTGTACTGTTTAATTTTGGGAAATCCTTGTCTGTTCTGTAACTATCTCTTTAAAAACCTTTTCCCCATGCTCTCCATTCTCTACTTGTGAACTAGGTCCCTTAATTGTTCACACTTACCTTCTCTTCAGCCCTTTGTACTGTGTTGTGGGAGAATTCTTCGGCTTAATCCTTCAACTCACAAATTTGCTCTTCAGTAGTGTCCATTTATAAATATGAGTTTTGCCTACTGGATGCACCTTCTGGAGCACACATCCTTGTAGTACTACAGCCAGCCATATGAGCCATGAGGCCAGGGGACGTGCCAGCCAGTTTCGGGTCCAGGAGGATACCGCATGCTGTGGGCACCAGGCCCAGGCTCCAGCAAGTACATCCTGCCTTTCACGCCATCAAACCCTTCCAACTGAAGGACAAGGAGGGCCTGTCCAAGACAACATACTGAGGGACACAGATATTGGTGTGCTAGCCAGGAATTTCACTGACCAGACAAAATCATGCCTTACCTGACCCTCCGCAAGCTGTAAAATCTCACCCAGTCTAACTGGCCGTTGTATGGTTTCTCCAGGGCACATCCACAGAGTTTATCAGATACACCTGTGGTGAATCTGAATGTCCTCTTTGAGGTCATCGAGCAACGCCTCACGGTTGCCTGGATTCATCCAGCTAGTGGCCAAGCCAACAACTCAAATTCAACCCTCCCAAAGTGGACAGTGGTGCTGATCTGACTTTATCAAGTGACTAAAAAATCACAAAGCCCAAATGCAAAAGGTTCTGAATATTACCAAAATCCCCCAAAAGGGTGCTGAAAACATTCTCTATAACAGAAACCAACAAGATCTGGTCCTATGTACATACTTCCTACAAATAAAAGCTCCAGAAATCATCAGTTACTCCACGAGGAAAAATGCCCATATTTAGCAAAGTAAACTGAGCCCCCTCCTTTTCATTTATAAGTTCCTTGTTCTAAGACTCCAGTGTGTATAAATTCTTTGAAAACTACATCACTTTCATTTCTACTGATTTTATTCTGGATACTAAGGATATGCCAAATGTGTCAGATATTCCTATCTTTTGGAATTGCCTCATTTGTTTTAGCCAGTTATCTTCTATAGATATGGGTTTCATTTCATTTCACCAGAAAGGTCTAAATGTTTAAAAATTCTTTCCAAGCAAAATTAAAAGAATAAGTAATACTAATATAACTTTTGTTCAGTAGAAATAAATTGCTGATAAGGTTGCCATCTTTCTCTGGATAAGTAAAAAGTACATCAGACTAATTCAAGGAAAATAGCTCATTAAATGGTTTTGAATAGCCTAATCCCCCAAAAAGATATTTCCAGCATAAGGCACTATATCTATAAAATTCCAAGTAAAACAATTTACAAGTCATTTGCAGAATGCAAATGTACTGTTGCCTTTAAATAAGAAACCTATAAGCTCTGTTTGTCTTATTGTTAAACATATCTTCAAGTTTTCATACTCAGAATTTTCAATTTTCTTTAAAAATGTATCAAATACCATTTAGGAACATATTACTTTACTGGCTCTCTTTTGAAAATACATTTATACCAAGGGATATTACATACAATAGAAAGTGACATTCTGATATAAGTTCTTGGATAAGTACTAAAAGCAAATGGGTTTTCTTCAGTGGAAAATGTAATTAAAGCCGTGTTTCCATATGTTACTCAGGTGAAGAAATGTGCTCCGGATGTTTTCTTTTTAATCTAAATGTATAATATGCCTGGATGATGAACAAATTAAAGTTGCTTTTTTTCTTAAAGCAGCAGCAGCATGAATAAAAGAACACTTGTGGCACTACATAAATAAACATACTTTGGCATTAGGAAATGGAAATGTCTCAGGCTCAGCTGGGGGGAAATTTCCTTGAGAAACATACCAGGTATAACTAGTAAATAGATGGTAGATGTAGCAATAAAAAGGCTTTACATTACAGATTAGAAAGGACCAGGGAAGTAATTGAGCTTGCTGAAGAAGTTTTAATAACACATCAAAGAAATTACCTCTGTGTTCTCTGATATCCTATCTTAAAGAGGAAAAGCTCTGACAGCGGGTATAATCCCCACGGCCATTTTCAAAGCATTGTTTTAGATTCTTTAGTGAGGTCATGAAGATAGAATGAGGCAATCTGAGAGATGGAAGAGAAACAACTCCACCTGGAATGGTATATTTCCTTTTGGTTTATTTACTGACTGCTGAGTCAAAGGAAACAAATTCTTGTATAGACCTTTAGCTGCCTTTGAAAATTTAGCCCAATCTACTCCAGGTACTTAAAATGCAAATGCCAGCAAGTGTTTCTTATGTATTTAGGGGAAAATCTTATTTTTCTTTCTTTTGATTGGATTTTTCACTCATTGTTGATTTTTCAAAATGGACCAAGTCTTTTAAAAAGGATTACACAGAATATTTCTTTCCTTTAAAATATTTTCTATAATATCTTATTGAAATATTAAAAATACGTGCATTCTAAACATGTAAACTACCAAATTTATGAACTGTCATTAGTCACTATGTTGTATACATTAATCTTTATTATAATAAAATTACATTACAGAAAAAATATCAGTTTCACCTGCTGATTCACTTTTTTATTATAAGCATTAATCTCAGTGGCCTCTGGCTGATTTGTTTACAACTGCTGTATCCTCTCACATCTATTAGAGAAACTCATTTATGCTTACTCTTAGTTCCTGCTTTGCTTGCTCTGCTACTTAGCTTACTCGGGTGTTAGTGCCTCTGTTTTGCTGAGTTTGTCGTCTTTCATGGCATTGGTCTTCCTCCATCCTCTTCCTGACCATCATCTTGGTAGTTGTCATTCTCTGATGGGGGATGTCATCTGCTTGGGGAAATTGCTGCTCTTGATTGGCCTCTGGCTTGTTTTCGGGGAAAGGAGGATGAGCCACTGGTAAGATTTGCATTAGGTTCTGGCCAGCCTCATGCCATGATCACACCTGTCTAATTTGGACTCCTTGGCCACAACTCCCATGTGGAGGCGAACACTTGGTCACTGCTGTTTGGCTCCACGCAGACAGAGGATATCAGTGGGAGAAGAGCTGCCTAGTCTCTCCTGCCACAGTGCCCCAAGGACCCCCTTGTGGGTTGTTCTTGACCCTCTCCTGCTTTGTGCTTGACCTCTTCTGCTTTTGTGGAGGGAGCAGTCTTGGTGCTCTCTTCACCATTTTTGCAATACTATCTGCACACCTTGGATGGGACTATCTATGGGCCAATCCAGTCTTTACTTTAGGACTCTATACCGGTTTCTGGTTCACTGGAAGTTTTTCTTCTTATTCAGCATCACCCCTTGAGGCTCTTGCTGCTGGAATGAAGCAGCTCTAGGATCTGCTCAGTCCACCATTCTGAAATGAAGCCAGATGCCCTTGTCTACCCTGAAAATATGAAGTTATCAAATGCCCAAATGCTCTGACTTTCAATTCTGGCTGCACATTAGAACCATGTGGGGAGAGATTTAAGACAGAATACTGATGCCCCAGACATTTAGTTGATCAGCACTAGGGTCATGGGCATTGCTGTGCTTGGTATTTTTAAAAGCTCCCCGCTTTTGTGAACCACTAGCCTAAAATACCAGAGCTGACTGGACCAGCTTTCAAAACAGTCTTCTGCAGAGGCTCAGAACCAGCTGGCAGCCTCGCCAGCTGGAACTTTTATCATAAAAGGCCCTGCCCTCTCGTCACACTTGTCCTCCTACACAGAGATAGTTAAGCAATAGATAGTTTATCATTATTTTATCATTAGTCATCACTATGGATAATTAACATTTTTTATTATATCTGTGTTCCTCATCAAATGCCACTCTCATTACAGATTTTTAGAAGCTCGCTTAAAAAAAACAACTTTTCTTTTGTGGCTAGGTCTTGATCTGATTGGCCAAGTTCCCTGATCTCTCTATTACATGAGGGGTCTTCAAAAAGTTTATGAAAAATATGTATTATGAAAAAACTATGAATAGATTTCAAAATATTTTTTCCACCAAAATTACCTTATATTATCATGACTGAAAAGGATCTAATTCAAAGCACCAGGAAGAATCAGACATCACTTGGAAAAGAAACCCTGTCAGGGCAACATGAATTCTGCTGAAATTGAAGCAAGAACAAACATCAAATTTATGGTGAAGCTTGGATGGAAGAATGATGAAATCATCAGTGCTTTCAGAAAACTTTATGGGGACAATGCCACAAAGAAATCAGCAGTTATAAATGGACAACTCATCTTAAGAAGGGACAAGAAGACAACGTCAAAGATGAAATCCATTGTGGCTGACCATCCACATCAATTTTTGAGAAAAAAAATTTAATCTTGTTCATGCCTTAATTGAAAAGGACTAATAATTAACAGCAGAAATAATAGCCAGCACCACAGAGATCTCAACTGGTTCAGCTTACATAATTCTAATTGAAAAATTAAAGTTGTGCAAAATTTCTATTCAATGAGTGTCAAAACCAATGCACCCAGATCAGCTGCACACAAGAACAGAGCTTTTGATGGAAATTTTAAACAAGTGGGATCAAGATCCTAAAGCATTTCTTCAAAGAACTGTAAGAGGAGATAAAAACATGGTTTTACCAAGTACAATCCTGAAAACAAAGCCCAATCAAAGCAATGGCTACCAAGAGGCGGAAGTGGTCCAGTCAAAGCAAAAGTGGACTGGCATAGAACAAAGGTCGTGGCAATAGTTTTTTGAGATTGCTCAAGGTATTTTGCTTGCTTAATTTTCAGAGGGCCAAAGAATGATAACATTTGCTTATTATGAGAAGGTTTTGAGAAAGTTAACCAAAACTTTAGCAGAAAAACTCCTGGGAAACCTTTCCCAAAAAGTCCCTCTCCATCAGGATGATGCTCCCATAATGCTTCTGCTCATTCCTCTTCATCAAACAAGGGCAATTTTGTGAGAGTTTCAATGGGAAATCATTAAGCATCTACATTACAGTCCTGGTTTGGCCTCTCTGACTCTTTCAAATTTTCCTAATCTTAAAAAAATCTTTAAAGGGCACCCATTTCCCTTTGGTTAATAATGTAAAAAAGATTGCATTAACATGGTTAAATTTTTAGGACCCTCAGTTCTTTAGGGATAAATTAAATCACTCATTATTTCTTACCAAAGTGTCTCAATCTTGGTAGAGCTTATGTAAGAATGGATACTGAGTTAATAGAGTGCAAGTGGGAGCAGGTATTAGGAAGAAGAAAAGACAAGTAGGGTGGGATGTTAGAGAACTTTGAAGATCATGGTGTAGTATCACTACCTCCCTTCAGTAAGCTGAAAAAAATGTTCAAGTCAGGAAACCAGAAAAAAATATTCAAAACTGGTAATGTTGACAGTGGTGATGGTGATGGTGGTGAACTCCAAAGGGGCTAAGACTATTTATGGGCATTCAGTATGTACGTTTAATGAAGAGAATGACAAGTCACAAAGATACAGAATTTGGTTACAAACTTAGTGCAGATCTGGTTCCCCCACCCCCACCACCCGCCATTATAGGCTTTAACTTTGGTAATTTATCAGAATATCCCATTGTCTTAATTTGAGCTACTATAAAAAGTACCATAGATTTGGTGGTTTATAAACCACAAAAATTATTTCTCATAGTTCTGGAGGCTAGAAGTCTAAGATCAGGATGCCAGCATAGTCAAGCCCTGGTGAGGGTCTCTTCTGGGTTGTAGATGGCCAACTTCTTCTTGTACCCTCACATAGCAGAAAGAGATCTGGCCAGCTCACTGGCCTCTTCTTCTATGGGCAATAATCTATTGATAAGGGCTCCACTCTCATGATCTAATCATCTTCCAAAGGCCCCACCTCCAAATACATTAACACCAGATATTAGATTTTAACATATGAATTGTTGGGCGACACAAATATCCAGTCCCTGATACCCACTAAGCCAGTGCTACATGGGTGGTGAATGTCTATCAGCTATGATTCTATGAGTCGGAGAAGAAGTCATAGGGTAGAAGAGATCAATAGGAAGTGAGGTTGGATGCTGGCTAGAAAGACTCTCTGGAAGGAGAATGGGAAATTGGGTAATTGGCAGGGCATGAAATTTGAGGGTAGAATAAATCAGAAGAAAATCTTTAGAACTGGCAAGAAAATTGATCAGATTGTAATGAGAGAAAAGAAACAGACCCATGCTTAGGACATCACTCTAGCTCTGCTTAATCAATGTTTTTATTTTTCCTTATCAAAAACGGAAAAATAATTTCTACTATGTCTCTTGAGCACTTACATCAGTAAAGGGGACAGGGTAAATTACTTTGAAGCAAATCAAGTCTTAACCAGGTTTTCATTAAGTGGAACAACATCCACTACTGACCATTTCATGGGGCTGTTACTAATAGAAACATTGCATGCAGTTTGTCTCCAAAAGTGATCATTTCAGAAATCATTTGCAGACCAGGAACCTATAATCCCAGCACTTTGGGAGGCCAAGGTGGGAGGATCACTTGAGGCCAGGAGTTTAAAACCAACCTGGCTAATCTAGTGAGATCCAATCTCTACAAAAATTTTTTAAAAAATTAGCCAGGCATGGTGATACCTGCCCATAGTCACAGCTCAGGAGGCTGAGGCAGGAGCAGTCCTTGGGCTCAGAAGTTCAAGGTTGTAATGAATTGTGATCATGCCATTGCACAGTCGGGTGACATAAAGAGACTGTTATAAAATTTAAAAAAATAGTAAAATTTTCAAACCCAAATAAATCTTTACTAAGTCTAATAATCTTAGAATCTCCCTTCTTCTAGTCTCTATGAAATTGTTCTCAAAAGATAAAAAAAAATTCATATAATGATCAGATGAATGAATTTCTGTATTTGTACAGAGCTTAGGCTCAGAGTTAGCCTCTATACATGGTGACAAGGTAAGATTCAGGCTTTAACAACTGCTGTCTCATTGTGAAGTTTTCAACTATAGAAATGTGCCATATAACAACGTTTTGGTCGATGACAGACCACAAATATTATGGTTGTTTCATAAGAGCTAAAAAATATCTTTTTTTTTTTCAATGATCACCAGCTGCCTAGGTACCAAAAAATTATGTTTCCAAAGTCTTTTGATGTTGATTCCACACGAAGAATGGTCAAGTTGCCCAATGTGTGCCACTCGTGACAGAAGCCCTTTTAGAGCTAAAAAATTTCTATAACCCAGTGGCTTATGTTACAATTGCCTACAGAATTCACCACAATGACATTCCATACAGGCTGGTAGCGTAGGAGCAGTAGGCTGTGCCACGTAGCCTAGGTATGTCACAGGCTGTACCATCTGGGTTTACGCAAGTACACTCCATGACGATCTCATGACAACACCACCTAATGACGTGGTTTTCAGAATGTACCCCCATTGCTGAGCAATGCATGACTGTACATCATTATTTAAAATATCCTCCCAAATGCAGCAGGCAAAGATTCCTGGGAGCTGGACTCACACTAAGAAGCAGGAGAGACTGCTGAGTCTCAATGAGACGCCAAGTGCTGGCCAGGGCTGCCATTTTGTTTGGGGTCACTAGGGTGGGCATGGGGTGACTGAAGGAGGCAAATGTCAAGTTTTTAGAACAACAACTAAAAATGAAAATAATCCACCACCACCCCCCAAAAAGAAAAAAACAAACCACCTAACTGCAACAAAAAGCAGCTACACATAAGCAAACTTACAGTCTCTCTCAGGGACACAGTCCTTCCATTTGGAGAGGTGCATGCTGGGCACTGCAGAGTATGCTGTCTGCTGTCCTCTGCTTTAAGCAAAGCTTATCTTAAGTGACTATCTGGAGTTTCAGAGAATTAGTAAAGCCTCCTTATTGCCCACATCCTTCTTCCTCTGAAGGTAGTCATGAAAAGGCCACAGGGTCCCCTATTTCTCACTTAACAAGGAGGCTCAGAATCATCTTGAAAACTTAACATGGAGAAAGATGAGGGTGATGAGAGGGCAGAGAGTGACAGCTACCTACAGCACGGATGGGGTGAAGTGAGTGTGTGACAGCTATGACAGAGAGCAAGAAAATGGCACCAAAAGAGAAAAGGAGGAGGCAGGATAAGCTCCTGCCACGTCTGCCGAGGGCAAGGCTGGCCGGTACGTACTGGAGGCTGTTAGTCCAGCTGCCACCCCATTCCTAAGCACACAGTCACTGTAAGTCCTCTCAGACTTCACAAGCACTAGCCACATGTAATCCTTGGAAACTGCTCAATTTTGTCGCACTGGCCTTTTGTGATACTTCTAGGCAACTACTTCCCCTCCAGGGGCTGCTGCTGCTTCCAGGAACACACATCCTCTCCTGTGCACAGCCCAGCTGAAGACTGCCTGCACTTTGCTCATCGCGTATCATGTCACAAGCATGTTCATCACATGAGTTTTCTGGAAGTCACGTGATTAGCCTTTCAGTGATGTAAAGCTGTACAGCCAGCTGAGCATTGTGGGGCAGAAGTAGATTTGGAACTTGGCCACTGGTCCCAGAATCAGCACAAGCTTTTGGATAAATCCTCATGTGGACGTCAGGAGGACATATTTACATGTGTGCAGGGGGTTGGAATCTTAGTACGTTTGCTTTGCTATAAAGGAACACCTGAAGCTGGGTAATTTATAAAGAAGAGAGGTTTATTTGGCTCATAGTTCTGCAGACTGTTTAAGATGCCTGGCACCAGCATCTGGCTCTGGTGAGTTCTTTAGGAAGCTTCCACTCATGGCAGAAGGTGAAGGGGAGCCAGCATCACCTGGAAGAGCAGAAGCAAGAGAGGGGAGGCGGCACCTGGCTATTTACAATAATCACTTTTCACGGGAACTAGTGGAGCAAGAACTCACTCTTTACGATGGGAAGAGCACTAGGCCACCCATGAGAGATCCACCCCTGTGACCCAATCTTCTCCCTTCAGGCCACACCTCTAAAACTGAGGATCAGATTTCGACAGGATGTTAGGCAGGGCCAAACAAACCATATCCAAACTATAGGAAGGGGAGGGGGGGGGTCTCATCCCTAAACACATGTTCTAAAGGTGTAAAAACTCAAATGTGCCTCACTCAGTCTCAAGCCGTGTTAGTGAGCTTGTGCATTCTAAGGTAACCACACAGTTGGTACAGTTTCTCAGGGGAGCTAGGCCGCAAGTATGCTACTTTACTTACAGTTCAGCCATCTGATAACATCCACCTGTTCCATCTCCCTGAAGACTGAGTGTGTAGTGGCATCTGTGGACATCCATGGCCGAGCTGAGCTTGTCAACTTGATGGGTGTGCACACTCCATCTGACCTTACAGCCGTCAGTTGGAGCCTCACTGAGGCTCTGCACGGAGGTCACACTCTCCCTGGCAACGATGTCGATGAATTGCTATAGTGTTTGCACTGCCCTGCCCACAGTCCCCACCTATTTTAGACAGCACATGGCTCTGACTCACAGAAAAAGAGCAAAGAACTGCACAATGGCTGTGAAGTACACCGCACGCCCACTCCTTTGGCAAGTGCCCGAAAACAGGCAGGGCTCTCAGGGTCTCAGGTGAGGTCCGCCCTTTCCTCTGCTGACATCTATAAACAAATCCAACCAGGCCGGTCAAAATTTAGCAAGAAACCAGCAAACGTTTAAAAATATCTCCCAAACATACAAGTTGACAACTTGAACAAGAACGTGGGGGCAAAAACAAAAAAGTAAAGTCATTTATAACTTGATGTCTTCTAGGATATAGTTAGCTCTGCCCAGATGCTGTGGGTGGGAAGGAGCCTGAAAGATCCTCATCAACAAAGGTTCTGAGGCCCCTGAAGAACACACGGAGGGCCTGGTAAAGGGGCGAGGGCCCGGGAGATGTCAAGTTCCCTTCCCCTTGGGTTCTTGCCTTTGCTAGGTTAACTCTCAAAGGTTGTTTCAGAGAGAGCTCTTCAGCAGCAAGGTGTGAAACCCTCTCAAATTAGCTCAAAGAAGTTGTTTTTGGTGTAGAGACAGCAAAGAGAAAGGCGGGTGCTTACTCAAGGTCTAAAGTCTTTGGGGAGCTTTGGGGCTGCTGAAGAACGAGGTGTCAGTCAGCTTCTGAGCACAGGGACGGGCCATCCCCTTTTCTTTTCTTGTTCCAAGATGAACTCTTTTCTCTTCCTTCTTCTCATTTCCAAACAATATTCTTCCTTACTCACGTTTGTTTGGAAATAGGTCTGGAGCCTGACAGTCTTTCCTGAAGAGTTCCAGAATATTCTCTTTGTAGTAAGAAGAAGATTTGTCGATTGCCAGTTTCTGAGGTAAGATTACCGTCTTCACACCGTTCTCGTCTTTAGAAATGGTGAAAAGGACAGTCCCCTTGCAGGCCTCTGTGACTGCCAGATCTGCTCCCACAATTTGAATTCTGATCCAGCATTTGCCACTGTGCTTTCAAAGTCTCTGTAGACTCCACTCCCAATCTGTGTAGGAGGAAAGACAGCGTTTCTCAACCTCACAAAGATTTCTCTTCAGATCTCCTATTTAGGGAAGGTAGTACCAATGTTCTCGCTGCTTTTTCCACCCACCCACAGCCGGGCACAGGGGAGCCCACCTGACTTAGGGCCAGAACACCCGAGCATGGGTCCACCTCTCCACTTACGGGCTGCTCTGAAGCCTCAGTTTATTCAACTGTGAAAAACTGAGAACAAGATAATAGAACAAAAAATAACCTAGAATGATTCCTTTAGGTTTGGAAGAGAAATTATAAAGCCCTTAGAAAAAGAAATTATTTTATTTCTCTTAGGGGAATTCTTAGACCAGGAATTCATCTAGACCTGAAGAGTGTATTCTTTCTTTCTATCTATCTATCTATCTATCTATCTATCTATCTATCTATCTATCTATCTATCTATTTCCAGTCCCAATCTGTTTTTAACCCAAATACTTTGGATAACCCTAAGATACCCAAAGACTCTGGAGCCTGTTGTGGTCTGAGGGTCTGAATCTGGAACATTCTAGGTAAGAAACATATACTGTGAGGTAGAGTGATAGTTTTTCCTCTCCCTTTCATTTACTACTGTAAACATTTGAAGCTTGGAAGTCTACCCTGGTATAGTGGATGTTTAATTGTCTCCTTACCATTTCTCTTCTTCTGATAACAAAATACTAATTTACTTTCCAACTCCTCCCTCCTTTCCCCCATCAAAAGTGATTCTGGCTCCAGGCCTTGAGCCCAGGTCTGGGTCTGGAAAGGCAGAGGGGCAAGGATCGGTGCAGAGATGAGCAGGTGCCCCACCTTGGCCAAGAGAAATCATCCCTGGGATTGCTGGACTGTAAGAGGTGGCTTACCCTGAGCTTGTAAGCTGGAAGATGGAGCTCTTGTGACTACCTTTCCGACCTTTTGGGAATACCTAACTGTGAGTGAAACTAACACAGAGCAAAGCAGAACTGAGAGGGAAGGAGGCAGTGAGATGACCTCTGTGTACTATCTAATGCCTGGGTCAAACTGGGCCAGAAATCACCCACTGAACTTTCCAGGTAGATGAACCAATAATTGTCGATTTTCCTTTGAGCCAGTTTCGGTTGGACACGTATTTCACAACCAAAATGGTTCACACTCATATAGCTCATCTACTGACAAACTCCTAGATCCTGTGTTTTCCACATGTACTTACTTTTGTCTCTTACACGGCATCGACTCACTGATTTACATGAGAACCCATCCCTAAAGCAACCCTAGAACCTGCCATTCCTTAGCCATGAGTTTTCTTGATTATCCTACAGTGATCCTTGCTGGGCCACGGGGCTGCCGAGGTTCAGATTCTATCACTTCAGTATACAGCCAGCAACTAAGCTCACTTCCTGCAGACACAGCTATCTTAACATTAAAGCACCAAGTAAGCTTCTCTTTTGAGTTTCACATGGTGGCCTTGAGATCCTTTGGAAACAAATGTCACTGGCCCTCCCATTTGTCTCATGGCACAGGCTGTTCTGTGGCTATCCTTGGCTGTGCTTCCATCCCACTTAAGCAGGGCTCTCTGGCTGCAGGTAACAAAGTGCACCTTGGCCTTCATGTGAAGCCTGAGTAAACAATCTCCTGGACATGTGCCCACTCCTGTCAGAGCACATATGTCCTCACTCATTTGCAGGAAACAAATCCAACCTGGCTCACACCAGTTGGAGGTCACCGTGTGTTCCTAGGACGCTGTGTTCAGGCAGAATATCAATGTCAGCCCTGGAGCTGGCAGGGACAATACCGAGTTAGCACAGCCGTTCCTGGACATATCCTCCCTGTGAACTGGTCTCTCCTGTTCCTCTGCACAGACCCTGGGAAGACCGGGTCCTTGAAGGTTTAGTAACATTTTACCTTTATGGAAAAGGGATAGGCAGGAGGGAAAAAAGGGAATAAGAGAGAGAAGACAACAGGGAGACGAGGCTGGAGGGGGCAAACAACACCTTCATTGTACCAGTTAAATTAGTACAGAAATAAGACTGCAATTTAAATAGTAAAATAGTCGTAGTAAAGAAAATGTAATGAGTCTAAACTCTCTGTGCTATTACTTTATGAAATAAGGCTGTCAACAAGTATGTGCTACTAGAAATAATTTATTACTATATGGAAAGATAGATAATAGAAAATCTAATCCATACAGTCACAAAAGCCTCCCTCCATGGCACCAAATCCCTGTCCCTCTCTCCCTGTAATTATCATGTTTTTATATCATTCTAGAAAAACGTGTGTGTATGTGTGTGTATGTATACACATATCACACATAACATACATACATATTTATGTGTATGTACATCTATAATACATAAAACTTTTACAGATGCTCCTTAAATTACAGTTGGGTTACATCCCCATAAAAGCATTGTCAACTGAAAATTTCATAAATTGAAAATGCATCGAATACACTTAATGCATTGAATACACCTTACCCGTGCTCAGAAGGCTTGTATCGGTCTCCAGCTGGGCAGAGTCACCATACTGGTTGTTTGCCTTTGTAATCTCAGGGCTGCCGCCGCCCCACATCACAAGAAAGCATCTTACTGCATATCACTAGCCCAGGAAAAGACCAAAATTCAGAATTCAAAGTATGGTTCCACTGAACGTGTATTGCTTTCGCACCATCATAAATTAGAAATATTATCTGTGGAACATTGTAAAGCAGGAGTTGTCTGACACACAACATTACATGTAAATACTTTACACAAATGAGGCCTGACTGCAGAAGCTCTCCCATAACTTACTTTTTCTTCATTTACTCATACAACCTGAGCCTCTTTCATAGCAATACATACGGCTCTGTCTTGTCCTTGCAATGCCTGCCTCCTGATAGCCTATGGAACAGCTCCAGGTTCTTTACAATGCTGTTGCAAACAATACCATTTCTTATGTGTATATTTACAGCATGAAACCCTGATTCTGGGAGTGCTGAGTCCATGACTCATCTATGTTCTTTGATTTTTGATAAGTAATACCAAATAGTACTTAACAATAAATAATCAGCTACCTGTGTCCATTAGCATTAAATTTAATTATGGCATATAATGAAAAACCTAATTTTAGCTTAACCACATAAGATTTTATTCTCACTTGGTAAAATCAGTACAGAGGTAGGCAGTTCAGAGAGTTGTCAAGAATCACCAGGAGGAGGACTGGGCTCTTCTAGCTCTCTGCTTTGCCACACGACACGCGTGGCTTTCATCCTCAAAATCACCTCCCCATCCAGCTCTTGACCTCACGTCTTCACTCCAGGCAGAAGGAAAGAGTAAAGGGGTAAGAAATACGGGGGACATGCCAGATGAGCTAGCTCCCTTTAAGGAGCCTTCCAGGAAGTCTCGTATAATATTTTTGCACACACTTCTTTGGCTAGAATTAAAACACGTAGCATGTCACCGTAAGGGAACCTGGAGAATGCAGTCTTCATTTTGGGTAGCAATGAAACTTGCAAAACAATTAAGGTTCAGCTACTAAGGAAGAAAAGGGGGGAGGCAATTAGCCTGTCCTGCAACACCATTACTCATCTTGATACATTCCAAAATTCTTGTTTTTTTCAATTTTTAGCAGAAAGAGCTGGATATATACATCTAAAACAAAAGTTGCTCTATGACTCCCACTTTCTTGTGGCTCTGTTTCATCTCTCTGCTATGTGGACATTTGGCTGTGCAGTAGGAGAGTTAATCTGTATTAGCTGAGAGGAACTGGAGCTCTGAGAGAAGTTTCTGGTACCACTGCCCTAGAAATTGTTATCACAAGAAAGCTCTGGCTCCATGTATAATGAGCCCCATGAACCCATCACCAGCTTCAACAAATATCAACTCGGAGCCAATATTATACCCTCCAACCCCTTCCACTTTGCCCGTGTTTTTTGAAGAAAACACCAGTTATATAATATCATCTCTAAATATCTCAGCACAGTGTCTCTAAAAGATTAAGGACTCTCTTAAATACCACAATATCATTATCACATGTAAAATAATAATTCATTGATACAAAAGTCAGTTATCAACTTTTCCCATCTCAAACTTTTTGGCAAGTTGCTTGAATCAAGATCCCAAATAAGAGCTCTATATCGTAACTGGGAGCTATCTGTAAGATTCCTTTAGCTTGTAGGTTTCCCTTCCATCTCATTTTCTTATAATTAAAAAAATTATTAAGGAAAATTTAAAATACATAATTCAAGCCGGTAGACATTTGAATTCACAAGCAATGTGAATAGTACAAGTCTAACTAGTACTCAAAGCTGCCTCCTTTTCTCCATTTCCAACCTCCTCCCCCTCAACCCCTTGCCAACATCTTCTCTTCCTGGACCACTCCAATGGCCTCATAATGGACATCCCAGGTACATAGCTGTACCCATCTGCTTAAATAGTAAAGAGTTAAATAGACAAAGGCATTGACAAAGACCTCACGATGTATGTTTTCCTATGTTCAAAGACGAATCTCTGAAGGAAATTTCCAAATGCAACGTCCACAAACAATGGATGCTTACCTGAATATCTATTAGATATCAAGTGGTGCCTTGAAGTTTTTGCATAATAGAATCTCCTACTTGTTGCAGACAGGATTGATCTGGTCTCTGGTGCATGCATTCTCTCTGCTAATGCCTTGGGTCTTATCAAAGTCCAGTTTCCTGGTTCCCTTTCTGTACCCCCTGCTGCTATAGGATAGCCCTTTCCTGATTTAGTTCCCATCTTGGATCTATCTCTGCTAAAATGCCTGAGCATCTCTGCTTTCAACCTGTCTTTGTTCCTGCAGTTTTTGCTTCTGTCCTTAGATCTCAGCATGGCTCTGCCCTTTCCAGCTTTGGACCTACCCACTTTCAAAATTGCCCTTTACAATAGATTCCACTGGTCCATTCTGCCAAATCTTACACACACACACACACACACACACACACACACACACACACACACAAAATTATCACCACCACCACCAACATATGACTTCAGATCATTTTTCCTTAATTAGCCATATTAAATTATCACCATACCTCCTACCACCTTCTGTTCTAAAGGAATTGACTGCCTATGAGGAACTGAAGCATATGAGTATATAACAATAACAATGCCCCTTCCTGCACGTGAATACACTGACTACTGCCTACCTTGGCTTGGAGATCCAGTATTTGGGTTAATAGAGATTCCCCAGGGTGTTGAATAATCAGAATTTACTGTACCTACTAAGGCATAATGTGTATTCAAGTGTGAGTTTAGGTTGGTGACAAAGACATAAAGTCTTGTTTCCTCAGGCTTACTGGATAAATTATACTGTTACAATCCTAGGTTTGAATCTGTGCTAAAGGAGGGCGTGACAAGGAATAGTGACTTTTCCAGTTTGTTCATTCTGTTTTCTTCCCCTCCTCCAATCTCAAATGTTCTTAGATTATTGGTGGGACAAATGGTCTTCCAATATAATGTTCTCCCTAGGAGTTTCTCTCTCTGTTCCTTTCAGTGGAGTAAACGAATCCCTTCCCAGTGGCTATCCTTCAGCTGAACTTTCTGCCTTCCACAAATAGAGCTTGGCTCCAGCCGCCTAATCCTGTGCCCCTCGAACCTCCGCAGGGAGGGACAGGGCACCGTGGCATGTCTTATATAAGACCCTGCCCGTGAGGCGCGGTACCCAGCAGACACGGGAAGGCTCCACACAGGGCCCTCCTGCACCCACAGCTCTGGGGGTCATTTACTCACTTGTTATTTTTACTTTAGTCCTGGCAGCTATTTGACATGGAAATCTGAGGGAAAGGATCCTTTTACCTGCTAAATCCAGATCTGGAAAACAAGTAGCCTTTGAAAGAACAAAGTTCACGAACCTGCCCAGAGACTGAAACCCTGTGGTCCCTCAGACCGTCAGGAGCAGGACACAAAAGATGCACGTGCCTCAGCGGCCCACTGAGCCCCTCCTGTGAGGAGATTCAGGCTACACCAGACCTCCTGCAGGAGAGTCCTAGGGTGGAACATTGGCTCTCAGCCCCGATGGTACCACAGCCAGGCACTTGCTGTTTAGAAAAAATATTGCAACAGAATTTTCTAGCAGTAAGCCTGAGCCGCCACAGAGAGGCTTTGGAATTGGTAACAGTGCAGAGTGGGAGTGGGGACATGGACGCTGCAGGTTCTCCATGGACACTCCAAATCCCCCCGCCTGGAGGTGGCTGATAGGTAAGAGCCCTTCTCTGTTCACTGGTCGTGATCCTGCCCTCGCCTCCCTTCTCCTCTCTGCCCAGACTCTCCTTGGCCCAGGGCTGACATTCCCCAGCCCCTGCTCCCCCAGGCGCCAGCTGGCACAGAAGCAGAAACAACTTGGAAAACCCATCACAATCCTTCTGTTAATATGTCATTTTACAGTTTTCAAACCCTTTTACTTCTGTATCTGTTTTGACTTTATCAAAAGCCACTGAGCCAGGCAGTGCTGACCTTATCACCCTCACTCACACACACATAAAACAGTGTTCCAGAGAGGTGAGTTAACTGGTCAAAGGTTGGACAGGGTGGCACAGACACCCCACTTTGGGGTTAGGTCTCCCTCTAGCACACCCTCTCATGCTGCTGCATTCTGACCAAAGGCCAGTTTCTTTGACCCCCAGCTGGACACAGCCCCACTCCCATACATGTGTCATTGAGATCATGAATTCCCTCAGCTCTCCCCACTGTGTCTGACAAACTGTTTCCATACTACCTTTGGCCGAAATAGCTTTCTGAGCTTGGCTAGTTCTTTGGTGACGAGTGCAGAGCTGCAGGCCCTAGGCTTACCCTAAATGGACTCTTGGCTGGGAGAGTTACATAAAGGCTTCTGGAATTCTCAGAGGAAAATCATGAAATGAGCACTAGAGCTGAGTAGGACCTAAGGAATGACCTAGCCCGGCTTCTCATGGCATTATTGAGTATATTAGGGCAGAGAGACTGGAGAGACATGAAGTCAGGAGACAGGTTGGCCAGGGGCTGAAGGGGGTCCAGATCCCAAGTCTTCTCAAAGCTCTTTTCCTTCAGCCCAGAACATTTCTTCCACTTCTAATCCTCTTCCAAAGACTTGGGGTTTTCAGTTTTGTTGTTTTT
Source organism: Loris lydekkerianus (assembly GCA_963574355.1). NCBI lineage: Eukaryota > Metazoa > Chordata > Mammalia > Primates > Lorisidae > Loris > Loris lydekkerianus. Next base: position 27,648 of record CAUYPK010019482.1, read on the forward strand.
TGTTTGTTTGTTTTTAAGAAGGCGAGTTTGTAAATGCAAGTGTGGACAACAAACGTAGGCTTTCTTTTCACTACCGCAAGGTCCTGCTGTTCCTTTATCCATTAGGTCCAGTGCAAAGATTAGACAGTCTCAATGGAGGAAAACGTTCTTTATACATTCAGCCTTATGCTGTAAAATATTCTATAGCATCTTTTTAAAAATAAATGTGTGGCTAACTACAAAACATGAGATTTTCTCTTTCAAATGAGACCAAGTGTCTGACTGAGTAGTAGAAACACCATGGTTAGAAGGATTTGCAACTCTCCTTTGGGAATTGTCCTCAGCCTCTATAGCTCAGTTTTCTGCATATCTTCAGTGTAATAATCTTCCATCTTGGTAAACCTGGACTACTAGGGTCTTCTCCATGAAAAGCTCAAGAAAAAAAAAAAAAAAAAGGAAAGAAAAAAGACTCCCTCATCTCCTCATTCTTCTCATCTTTCTACTGTGGTGATTCATAAAATATTGGACATTTGTGTGGCCTGGAGTCTTCTTCTAACTGTAAAAGTCAATAGTTCTTGAAAACCCCATTGTGCTTGAGATGGAACAAAACTCAGCGCTGTGCATCTGGGCCTTGCCGCTCATCCTCAAGAGAACAGATCAGTCTCCCTCCAGGATCAAGTAAGTAACTCCAGTGAGGTTTGATAGGAGGTCCCCTTCCTCCTCCTCCCAATCTCTGGACTGTTTGCCGAGGTCAAAAATTTATTTTACGAATGGCTGCCTGTAGAAGGTAAGGGTGAGAACTGCCCAAGAGAGAGAGGATGAAAGTATTGACACCTTTCATTCTGCAATAAAAGATTTATTTTACATCAAAGGAAAACACCTGGTTGAGTAACCTAGTTAAGGGACTGCGAGGAAAGAATAAGCCTTTAAACAAATTTTTGTGTAAATAACACATTTTCAGAGGTTCCCTTTATGAAAAACGAGAAAAGACAGAAAGTATGATACACCTTCTAGAGGAGGGAGGATGTCTTTGGATGGTGGGAGAAGAGCTCACGAGGGCTCTTTTCCTCCCAGCTTACCTGGAAGAAATGTTATAATGGCAGCAGAGGATGTGGTGGCATACAACAAACGATGCTTAAGTTTCGATCTTCTTTAGTTCTACAGTACCTTCCAACATTCTCTAGCTATTTTTTTCTTTTTGGGGGGCCAGGGTTGGGTATGAATCCGCCACCTCCAGTATAGGGGGCCGGAGCCCTACTCCTTGAGCCACAGGCACCGCCCATCTAGCTAATTTTATACTTATAACTTTTTTCCCTTTTCTTAAAGAAGGTCCCTCCCAGATTAAATAAATTTCAGCCAACATAATCTGAACTGGCCCCTGAGTGTGTCTGATGGAGTTTCTGTAACAATTATAGGGCAGTCTCTCATGGGTAAGGGAGGAAAATGCTTAGAGCTGCTGCCTTTACTTGGATATACAGGAGGGACTACATATATTTTTTATGAATCAACCTGATTTCCATGTGCGAGTCCCACCCTGCTAGTGGTATACGTGTGCACACACAGACATATTACCCTAAGGATGGCTGCCCTGTTTATGCTTGAGACACAGCAATTGCTTCTGGAGCTGGGAAGTCCAGAATGTGTATCCTCAACCCCTCACCACCCCCTGGCCTGTCATCTCATCATCTCCTCTGAGGATTGGCTGCTTCTTGGGCTCTTGAACTGAATGAGGGGCACATTCCCTGCTCCAGACACCTAAACATCACTTCTGCTAGCAGAGAACCTCCTCATCACCAAAGGACTTCCTCTAAGGCACCAACCTCCTCTCTCAATCTTATCCTCTTTCCTGTTCTTTTATGATGATCTTTTGGTCTACTATACTCATAGTATGATGATTAACAAACGAAATATTGGTTTGTCTTTCCATCTAGCAGAAGACCCTCCAAAGAAGACAGGAGACTTTACAGTAATTCCTTCTTTCTGCAGACAAAAATGGAGATGGGAAAGCAAATATTGCAGTTCCATATTAAAATAGAATGATTATTTTTATAAGGCCACATGTCATCACTTGCAGCTGGCCTTGCCTCACTATTTCTCCAGCCACTGGGAGAAAAGGCTGTCATAAGCTGGAAGAGAAAGCCTCTGATGACTGCAGCCGGGGCGTGGGAGACACCGCAATGGGAGGGGACTGCAGGTCGCATATAAAGGAGTGCTCCTTTCTAGGCTTAATCCCAGAACAGGCAGAAGACTCCCTCAGGGAGTACTTCCCTCGCTTTATATGGTTGATTCAAATATAAACTAGGTTTGTTTTTCCTCCTCATATTTAGTGAGTCAATATTTGCAAAAGTACTGCAAATATCACTACACAGAAATGTTATCACTGTCTTCCTGTGGTCTCACTTGTATTATTTGCTTGTTGTTTTTCTGCTCCAGGTTTATTGCAAGGCCTCTTAGAGATGGTTTTCAGCTAAGGGTATAATGGTATACTCTGTGCAAAAATGGCCATGGAGCCCCTTCTGATGTTCAGAACTGGTTAAGTAAACCTTAACCTCTTCTCATTCCCTTAGATGGAAGGATCGCCCCGGTCCTGTAGGGCAGGTCCTGTGGGCATTTACTCTGCACAGTGCAAAGCTGCAGTCCAGCCATATTGTCAACAGAGCCCGGCACGAGGAAAAACACATCTCTGTGCGAATGGGGCTCAGTGCCGTAGTGTTCTGGTTTTGTTTGGTGGTGGTGCAGTGCACCCTGATTCAGTTGAATTCCTTTTATATTGACAGAACCAACAAGCAAGCACATAGGGAGGTCTGTGCCCAAAGACATGATACATTAGATTCAGTGATGAGTCAGACCTTTTAGAGAAAAGGAGCCTCTCTTAGGGTGTTTCCGGAGGCCAAGTAAACTCAGATACAAACCAAGCTGAGAGCGTGCACTCCTGAGGATTTATAGCTTCCAGTTCAACTCTGTGTGTCATAAACTCACCCAAATAGCACCTTGTTAATAATGTTTGCAATTCCACTAATGTTACTCAGTTTAGGCCTGAGCACACTAGAGGCATGCAATAAATAGATCTCAGTTGATTCATCTGTCTATGTTCAACTTGTGACCAGCACACTTCAGAAGAGAAATTCTTCTGACAACACTTTGCTGATGCTGGGCCATTTCAAGTGCACTCTAAGTTTCCTATCACTACCGATACTTTGTAACTCAGGAACCCAGGGGAGCCCGTCTCTGTCTTTGGTCACCTGGCATTTGTGAGCCTTTAGTAACAGTACCGCAAGTTTCCCCAGGATGTCTAGCATCAGCTGCTCATCCTAACACGCTCATGGTGCACGTGTCCATAGCACTGGCATTTGATGAGCCAGGAAGACTACTCCAAATGACAGCAGGCTGGGAACCTGCGGCAGACCCACGATCAGAATCCTAGATAATTGTTGTGCATGACCCAAGACACAGAACGCTGAGTTAGATAGATTTTCATCATTGTACAGTTGGCCCATCATTCAAAGCCCTGGCTTCTCTTGAAAACCCTTTTCAACCACTCCAGGCCACAGTAACTCTTTCCTAAAGTGCCCCTGCCCAGCCACTTCCCACTGCTAACATGCATTTTATCTGTGTGTTATGCTGGTTCATGATCACATCTCTCTGTACAGTCGATCTTTATTAACACCCTTGAGGATGATTTTGTTTGTATTCCTCCACCTCTCCTAGCACTGTGCTTATCATCAGATGGGGCTGAGAAGGGGGTCTTGTGGCCACCATGACCTTAAATGGCAGCTCACTCAGTACAATAAATGGATGGAAGAGTCAACCAGGATGTGCTCCTCAGCTTGACCCAAAAAGGATGCCTGATACCCACTCCCAGGTGCTGCCTCCTCAGTGGTCCCCTCCAAACCAAGCAGGTAACAGTCACTGCCTCTCTGCAGCCCTTGCAGGAGCCCCGCTGGGCAGACACTGTACTGTGAACTGTCGACTGGACCCGGCAAGTTCACGTAGAAGCAGGCTCCTGACCTTGGAACGAGCACCCACAGCTTGCCAGCTTGCCCTAGAGGGCTGAACAGCAAAGGCAGAGCTGAGTAACTCTGGCCTCCTGTATTTAAACCCACAAGCTCAGGAGTCTAATTGCTTATAGAGAAGTAACTTGCTGTGGCACGTCTGCACCCATCTACCTAGCAAACTTCCCATTTAATATGTTTATTCAAAGAAAATCAAAACACACACTTAATTTCAGAAAAACAAATAGTAAAAATGTTGACTGTAGAACATTTGGGAAATGAATAAAAGTGTTAACAGTCTGAAAGTTATCTATTATCTTACTACCCAGAGATAAACACCAGTAACACGCTGGTATATTTCTTTTTAGTCTTTTTCCTATATAAAAATTTTTCTTACTGAAACTTAAAACAGTTTCATAATCTGTTTTCACTAAATACTAGCATTTCACTCGGCATTTTTTCATGCTTCTGTTACTATATTGTTCAGACATCATGTTAATGTTCTCAAAGGGCGCAACTGGGAAACCTGCCCCAACTCAGTCCACTAAAGTCTTTTTAGGAAATAGTCAAATAGGCCTTCTTCCTTATGAAGAAAATGAATATAATTTCTTTTCTTTTTTTTTTTTTTTTTTTTTTTTTTGCAGTTTTGGCTAGGGCCAGGCTTGAACCCACCATCCCCGGTATATAGGGTCGGTGCCCTACTCCTTGAGCCACAGACACCCCCTGGAAATGAATATAATTTCTCATGACAAATCAGTTTTTAAACTATACTAAAATGACTAGTGTGGTCACCCCTGTTGATGCCCTGCCCTTCTCTGGATCAAATTTCCTGCAAGAATGAATGGTGAATGAATGGTCTTTTCCTTGTCTGCTGAGGGCTTCTCATCTAAAGCACAAAGACTTTCCCTTCCTCTGCCTTGGAGTTTTCTCAAGGATTCAAAGCCCAAGGGGCCCTCAGCCAATGAGAAAAGAGTTGACCCACCTTGGGAAGGTTTTGAAGCCATTCTACACAGTGACTCTAAGGTGTCAAGGAAGGACAGAGCCCCAGATGCCCTCTGGGTGGTAACTCACTTAGCAATGGCTTTTCTCTCTTCTCGGTCTCACCATTCCCACGCCATCAGGGATGGATCCAGGGGTCCACTCCCAAGTAAGTCCCTAAACTCAGACCTTATTGCAGGATCTGTTTGACAACAGGGGCAGACCAAGTAGAGACAGTCATCTAAAAGCTTATCTAAGAACATAGGAGGGAAACAAATGTTTAATAATTGGCTATTTACCACTACTAATCATGCACTCCATGTGGAAAACACATGTGCTTTCACCACTAACATCCTTCCTTTCTGAATTATCCTGAACCCCTCCAGCCCCTTTGAAAATTCTCTCCATGATTTTGACTGAAAATAGAATGTTGGTTCCCATTTCTTTAGAACACACATATTATTTGCCTTTAGGGCTATTTAAAACCAGCCTTATCACCTTAAGCGGTGGCTCTGGAAAGAATCTGGAGACACAGTAATTTGAAATATCAATGGATTTAAACAGACTGAAGTGTCCGCTAAATCCAACCAATAGGTTAATAGCCTTTGTTTATACAGCTGTGGCTTGATATAAACCTGCAGCAACAGTCAAGTACCACATAAATAACTTACTGAGGAGTGCTCAAGGCCAATTCATGTAGCAATGAATGGTTTAAATAAATTAGAGAGCAAAAGAGTCTTTGAAACCTCAATCTGTTTACAAAAGAATTGAGTCTCCTCTTTCTGCATAAAATAATGCAACCTCTGGAACATTCTTTATCATGAAGCACTTTAAAACTCAGTGATTAAAGTGTCTATGGCCCTTCCCTGTTCCCTCTTTCTTAGGATCTTCACTTCCTACACTATTGGAATAGGTTCTAGTAACCACTCTGCTGTTAATAAGATGTGTGACTGTAAGCAATTCACTTTTTCTCTCTGAATATCAATTGCCTCACCTAGAAAGCAAATGAATTAGTTCTCTTCAAGTTCTGGCATTCTTTTTTTTTTTTTTTTTTTGCAGTTTTTGGCCAGGGCTGGATTTGAACCCGCCACCTCTGGCATAGGAGGCCAGCACCCTACTCCTTTAACCCATAGGCGTTGCCCCAAGTTCTGGCATTCTTACCAGGAGCGTTCAGCCTGTGCCCTGAAGGTCACATGATGATTTGTGAGGAATTTTATTTTGCTTATCTGTGGTGTTGGATATCACAAAAAGTATGCATGGACTTTTATATTGCTCATCAGCTTTCATCAGTGTTTGTGTATTTAACATGTGGCCCAATACAACTCTTATTTTTTCAGTGTGCAGCAGAGGAGAAATATAGCTGGAAACTCCTGCATGTAACCCATAACTTACTACATTCTTCAACAGACTAGTAGCTTCTAACGTTGAAGAAATACCTTGAGAGTTTAAAAAAATAACTCTGGATCCTAGGCCACAACTCAAACGAATTACATAAAAATTTCTGATGATGGGATGCAGGTATCAGCATATATTTTAAATTTCCTCAGTTGATTCCAATGTGCAGCCCAGGTGAGAACCACTATTCTATTTCATTCTACAATCTTCTAGAAGGGCAATCTGGCTGGGTGCGGTGGCTCATGCCTGTAATCCTATTATTCTGGGAGGCTGAGGTGAATGGATTTCTTGAGCTCACAGGTTCAAGACCACCCTGAACAAGAGTGATACCCTGTCTCTAAAAAATACTTGGGCATTGTGGCAGGTACCAATAGTCCCAGCTACTCAGGAGGCTGAGGCAAGAGAATTGCTTGAGCCCAAGAATTTGAGGTTGCTGTGAGCTGTGACACCACTGCACTCTACCAAGGGTGACAAAGTAAGACTCTGTCACACACACACACACACACACACACGCGCGCACACACACACAATAGAAGGGTAATCTGACAAGGTCAAAAAAGAACCTGGCTAAGCACTCCTCCCTGAGACCCCATCATAGCCAATGTGGGCCTGCAGGTAACAGCATCTGCCATAAGCATTTCACTTGCTACATAAGAAATTATTTCCTTTTATTGATGCTCTTGGTGCCATCTGCACTCAGTATATTCCAAGGAAAACTTCCAAAACTAGGGCACTATTTTTTAATTTTTTTTTTTTTTTTTTTTTTTATGCTGAATTCTTAGTAAAAGTGGTTTACCTAAAAATATTTCAGCCAAAGGATACTTTTCATTATTAAGAGAACAGAAAACTTCAAGGTATGCTACATAATGAATTAGAAATGAGAGGCTGATATAATCCTAGTACTCTGGGAGCCCAAGGTGGGTAGATCACCTGAGCCCAGGAGTTCAAGACCAGCCCGAGCAAGACTAAGACCTCCTGTCTCTACTGCAAATAGAACAACTAGCCGGGCGTGGAGATACCACTGTTCTGGATTTAAACAGGAACCAGCATTCTCCAAGGAAGAAGTGATGAGGGGTATCTGAGAGGCAGGATCTGTGACTGATATCACTCAGGAGGAACTGGGGTCTCCTACACCTTGAATTCTTGCTCAAAGTAACTGGAGCAAAGCAATGCTTATTTTGAGAAGCTCACTTTACAGAGGCTCCCGTCCAGAAGGAGAGTTAAAGGACAGAAATTTACCAAGTAACCTGGTGGATTTGAGCTGCACCAAGAGAGAAGGTTGAAGAATGCACATCAACCCCACTGAGGCCATCTGTGACCCCAAGGATATTAACAAAAGGTACAAAATCCATCACCAAGCAGACGGGAATTCCCTCCCTCATGAGAACGGCTCAGAGTGCCCCACAAACAAAAGAGCAGAGTTCAAAGGTCCTCCCACTACACTCCACGGGAAAGACCCTCTAAACACCGGACCTACCTCCCCTACTAGGGTGCCACAGTGTTCTCCTGCCAGGCATAAAACTGTATA
>CAUYPK010019484.1:0-27820 GCA_963574355.1 Loris lydekkerianus
TCTCCACTGCTCTTTAACATTGTAATAGACATTTTAGCCATCGCAATTAGGGAAGAAAAGGCGATCAAGGGTATTTATATAGGGTCAGAAGAAATCAAACTTTCGCTCTTCACAGATGATATGATTGTATATCTGGAAAACACTAGGTATTCTATTAATACTACAAAACTCTTAGAAGTGATCAAGGAATACAGCAGCATCTCAGGTTACAAAATCAACATCCATAAATCGGTAGCCTTTATATATACCAACAATAGTCAAGCTGAAAAAACAATCAAGGACTCTATTCCATTCACAGTAGTGCCAAAGAAGATGAAATATTTGGGAGTTTATCTAACAAAGGACGTGAAAGATCTATATAAAGAGAACGATGAAACTCTAAGAAAAGAAATAGCTGAAAATATTAACAAATGAAAAAACATACCATGCTCATAGTTGGGAAGAATCAACATTGTTAAAATGTCCAAAGCAATATATAATTTTAATGCAATCCCTGTTAAAGCTCCACTGTCATACTTTAAAGATCAAAGAAATAATACTTTGTTTTATATGGAATCAGAAAAAAACCTTGAATAGCCAAGACATTACTCAGAAATAAAAACAAAGCAGGAGGAATCATGCTACCAGACCTCAGACTATACTATAAATGGATAGTGATCAAAACAGCATGGTACTGGCACAAAAACAGAGAAGTAGATATCTGGAACAGAATAGAGAACTAAGAGATTAACCCAGCTACTTACCATTATTTGATCTTTGACAAGCCAATTAGAAACATTCAGCGGGGAAAAGATTCCCTATTTAACAAATGGTGCTGGGTGAACTGGATGGCAGCCTGCAGAAGACTGAATCTGGACCATTAACTAACTATCTTTCACCATTAACTAAGATAGACTCTCACTGGATTCAAGATTTAAACTTAAGACATGAAACTATAAAAATACTAGAAGAAAGTGCAGGAAAACTCTTGAAGAAATCAGTCTGGGTGAATATTTTATGAGGAGGACCCCCTGGGCAATTGAAGCAGTATAAAAAAATACACTACTGGGACCTGATCAAACTAAAAAGCTTCTGCACAGCCAAGAACACAGTAAGTAAAGCAAGCAGACAGACCTCAGAATGGGAGAAAATATTTGAAGGTTATGTCTCTGACAAAGTTTTAATAACCAGAATCCACAGAGAACTCAAATGTATTAGTAAGAAAAGAACAAGTGATCCCATCTCAGGCTGGGCAAGGGACTTGAAGAGAAACTTCTCAGAAGACAGGTACATGGTCTACAGACATATGAAAAAATGCTCATCATCCTTAATCATCAGAGAAATGCAAATCAAAACTACTTTGAGATATCATCTAACTCAGCAAGATTAGCCCATATCACAAAATCCCAAGACCAGAGATGTTGGTGTGGATGTGGAGAAAAGGAAACACTTCTACACTGCTGATGGGAATGCAAATTAATACATTCTTTTTGGAAAGATGTTTGGAGAGTGCTTAGAGATCTAAAAATAGACCTGCCATTCAATCCTATAATTCATCTACTAGGTATATACCCAGAAGACCAAAAATCACATTATAACAAAGATATTTGTACCAGAATGTTTATTGCATCCCAATTCATAATTGCTAAGTTATAGAAAAATCCCAAGTGCCCCTTGATCCACAAATGGATTAATAAATTGTGGCATATGCACACCATGGAATATTATGCAGCCTCAAAGAAAGAAACATGAAAGCCTTCTTTCGTGTCTACATGGATGGAGCTGGAACATATTCTTCTTAGTAAAGTATCTCAAGAATGGAAGAAAAAGTATCCAATGTACTCAGCCCTACTATGAAACTAATGTATGCCTTTCATATGAAAGCTATAACCTAAGTTATAACCTAAGAATATGGGGAAGGGGGAGAAGGAGGAGAGGGGGAGAGATGGGTGGAGGGAGGGTGATTGGTGGGATTACACCTGTGGTGCATCTTACAACAGTACATGTGAAACTTAGTGAATGTGGAATGTAAATGTCTTAACACAATAACTAAGAAAATGCCAGGAAGGCTATGTTAACCAGTTGATGAAAATGTGTGAAACAGTCTATAAAACCAGTGTATGGTGCCTCATGATCGCATTAACGTACACAGCTATGATTTAATATTAATAAAAAAAAGTAAATAGATAAAATAAAAAGTAAAATAAATAAAAATACCAGTGTATGGTGCCACATGATCGCATTAATGTACCTAGCTATGATTTAATAATAAAAAAAGAAAGAAAAAGTTAATAATGAAGAAATATAGTTGCGCCTGACAAAAAACAAAAACACATCATTGAGTGATATTTAACAGGAGAAATTAATAAATGGAAAGACACATTATGTTCATGGATAAGAAGACATAAAATTCCCCTTAAAAAGTTGAACCCTCACCAAATTAACCTATGGTGTTAAAAAAATCCAAAGAGAGGGTGGCGCCTGTCAAGGGAATAGGGCACTGGACCCATATGCCGGAGGTGGTGGGTTCAAACCCAGCCCTGGCCAAAACTGCAAAATAAATAAATAAATAAATAAATAAAATATAAGTCCAAAGAGATTATTTTTAGAAATTCCCAAAATGCTAAAAACTTATTTGAAAAAAAAAAAGTCATAACAGGAAATTGTTAAAAAGTTAAGCAATTTTATAAAAATAATACCTAAAACAGTACAGCAATGGTCCTAGAATTGACAGAGGAAGGAAAAGTAAAAGAAAGAACTGAAATCAGAGTAATAGGCCAGACCCAGGGTAGGTCTGGGTGACTGGTTTGCATGTGCGCAGAGAAAGAGGTGCCTTCACACCACTGAGTTGTGGTCTTGGGTTCATCTTTCTGGAAGATCCTCTAGCATTATGAACTCAAAGCTTCAAAAATGATTCCAGAAAATCCATGCCTGGAAATTTAAGCTAAGAAATGATTAGACACATGAGTAAAGCTGTACACAAAGCTATTTGTAACAGCCAGAAATGGATGAACTGGGAAATGATTGAGTATAATATGGAAAAGACCACAAATGAAAAATATGTATCCACTTTAAAATGGTTTTAATATATGTACCTTAACATGAAAACCCATTCAGGGAATATTAAATTAAAAACTATATACAATGATATTAAATACGATCCCCTTTATAAAATATGAAGTGTTATCAATATTATAGAAATCTGAAAGATAAATGACAAAGTAATTGTAAGTCTAGAAATTGGTGACAGGAGATTTTATATTATTCCATAATTATTCTACACTGAATATGTGAATTATTTTTGTAATGTTAATATATTAACAGGGATGAAAAACTACTCTCATTTTTATAAGCAGGTTTATTTAGAGAACAGATGAAATCAAACAATGAAACATTATCCAAAATTCAATGGAACTTCAACAAAGAAGGAATGTTTGAGGCATACTGAACATATATTAGAATTAATTTATATAAAACATACCTACTACTAGATTTAATAATTGACTTTTTTAGACAATTGATGATAAAATCTTGTTGTAATTCCTACCAAAATTCAAACTTGATCCAATGGATCCTTCCTGTTCCCAGCGATAGGAGGTAGCAGAGGCCGCTGGACTCTGGCCTCCCTTTGTCTCCTGCTCTAGCTTCAAGGGAAACTTCCAGCAGAGGGCAGAAGGAAAAGGAAGGAGAGAAAAATTCTGAATTCAGGCCATCTCAGGGTTGATTCCAATAAGCCCTGTGGACCCCGCTCTGACACAGAAGCTTCTCCCCCACTCATATGTTTATAGCACAGACAGGCACATGCCATTCTATGCACTAATGTATACTCCAAAAAGAGTAGTATCACATTAACGTCTCTAAATGAAACAAATTTCAATTAACTTTAAATTTTTGACAAGATTTACTTTATTTTCTGATTGTCAAATAGCAGTTTTAATCACTTTACTTTTATATTTTGTGCATGAAAAATAAGACAATATCTATAAATAAGTAGCGTTAAATATGTTAGGGAAATTCATTATTTAGGACTACTCTTTTGTAAGTAAAATAATTTTTCCCAAATTTCTTGGTTCTGTACATGTTGTGTGATTGTGCTGGTTTTATCAAGTCACAATGACTACAACATTATGTCCTGTTCACCGAGACTCCTGCGTTTACCTGGCATCTCCCTAATAAACTATAAACGCACTGGGGAAAAGGACCGTAACTTACAAATTGTTAGACACATACGTATGTCATAATAAATATTAAGTTTCCTTTCCTCAGTCTACTAGCTTTAATTCTTCTTTCTTTGTTCATACACACACCTTTGCTAGAGGAGGAGCTACGTAACTCCCCAAACCCTTCAGTTACTCAGGCTATCTTTAGTTAATAATATTCTTACACTATTTTGAACACACTGGAATTTGCCCTAATCTCAAAAATTTCAAGGAAAGAACCCAGTGACTAGCTAAGGCAGAAATACATCCCTGCTTTTAGAATGTGCTCACTGACCCCATGTCCAGTCTTAAAATGTTGGTCTATTTCTTTTGGCGCTAGGCCAGAGGACAGAAATGGAGAACAACTTGTCAAAAATTTGAAAACTACTTTTCAGGTTAGTCTTCCCCTACTAGGTTTAAGTAATGGCAGTTCCTTTATTTTAGGGACACAAACTGGCCCATGAATTTGGCCTTGACAGTGCCTACCTGAACTGTGCTCGGTAGCTGCCCACGGCTTTCTGGAGTGCCACTGCACCACTTCCCTTCACTCACACCTGGCCTGCTTTCTCCTCTGTCACTGCCCGGTCCCTTGGAACATTTATTTATGTCTTTCCTCTCTATGACTTTATTCTTTACTTTTACTCATGAGGCTAATTTTCTTTTCTTTTTTTATTATTATTAAATCATAGCTGTGTACATTAATGCGATCATGGGGCACCATACACTGGTTTTATGAACAGTTTGACACATTTTCATCACACTGGTTAACGTAGCCTTCCTGGCCTTAGTTATTGCATTAAGACATTTATATTCTACATTTATTAAGTTTCACATGTACCCTTGTAAGATGCACCACAGGTGTAATCCCCAGCATAAAACCTGACATGCCAGCCAGTAATTATAGTCATTCCCATTACTCCCCAGCGCAACTTTCATAGAGGATTTGATTTGTAGTATTTAGTCTGTATGACACAGAATTCCATACAGAAGGGAGAAGGGGTAAACCATCCCCACTTCATATCTTTTTTAAAATCCGGATCTATAGGCATTTCAAGCAGAAACACATTTTTTGGTAGGAATGCCAAGGAAAGTTCAGCTTTGGTGATTGAAAGAAAAGATACACTACTCTTCTTACAAATATTCTACACTAGTTTAACTACCACAAAACTATCTGTCTGTGTTTCCTTGGCGTTTAGTAAAATCCATTTTTTCCCCTCTACTCCCAATAATGCCTAGAGATCTTCTGAGCACGAATGTTCTACAAAGCATTTTGGTGAGTAAGCCAGCAGCACTTAAAAACATCTCGTTAATTTATTCGGTTCATCTTCCACACCTGTGATATTGAATTGTCATTATCACAATACTGAGAGCAATTTAAGCTCAATGGGAGCTAAGTATGTAGGGAGGAAAAGCTATTTCCAAGAGGAATATTTTTTTGTTGGAGAAAGTACTTTAGAGTTTTATTTCCCATAAATCCACATTCTGGCAGTCAGCACTCTCAGTACGCATATTTCAACAGAAGCCCTCACATCCTCAGCAATATACTTTATTCTCTTATGTTTTGTGCTGATAAATCTATCTAGTGCTTTCCTACACTACAGAGTGGTGTGAGATGCACAGCCCAGATTCTCCCACACGTGTGGCAAGATTCCTGGAGGCTGCAATAAAGCCGCCGACTCTGGCAGCCCAACGTCCATCATTACCCATCACCCCCTCTTCCCTGGTGGAGGAAGGGAGTATGACTGGCCCTCTCTTTATCACCCTATGATGTTTCAGGTTTATAAATCACTGCGCTCCTTCAAGCTTCCTAAATACCAGCAACAAGGCTAGTTCTAAGGCAGACAAGAAAATAGGAAAGACCTGGCAGGAACACCATCCTATGGGAAAGTCAGACACCAGCCATGCTCCTACAGGAAGGACTGGGAGGCTGGGAGGAGACAAAGATTCCCCTAGGAATCTCTGCTGGGTCAGAGTTGTGGGAGCGCATGATAAAATCAAGAAATAAAGGAAAGTAAAATCCAGCAAATTAGAGCATGTCAAATGCTCTCAGTAAAAATAAACAAAGAGCATACAATGATGAGGAAGACTTGTCACAAAAGGATTTAAATAATCAAGGTCATGAATGAAATCTAGAAAGTGAAAAAGGCAAGCGAGGAGAAGGTGAGTGAGTGTGGAGAAGGCCTGGCATGCGTTGGCCTCTGCGCAGACAGCAGTCTTGAACCCTGACAGTGGCAGCAATGATCAGGAGCCCAGTGGAACAGGGAGGTGTCTTTGTCTTGCTTCCTGCTTTGGCTCAGTACCAAAGTTTAAAACGCACAGCTTTTTAAAACATCACCAACAGTTTTACGAACGCCTTCAAGAGAGAAAGTAAACCATGTAGGAAGAAAAAGGGAATTTCTTAAATATACTACAGTAGAACCTCCACAGCAGACCGCCTCCCTGTATCAACGCCCTCCTTATTGACCTAATTTTCCTAGACCGGACACGCACCACATGTATAGATCAGTACACAGGCCTCGTTCCTCATGTTGACCATCTCTGTATGGTGACTAGTTCGTTACAGTCCCTTGAGTGGTCAACTTACAGAGAGAGGTTCTACTGTATTGATTTAAACTCAGTGGTTATTATAAGTTAGCCTACAATCTCCTTCACTTGAAGGCAATTGAACATGTTTTTAAAAGTTAAATGCAGACCAAATGCTACTACCACAGAAAACCCCTGTACACAATAATTCCCAAAGCCAACTCGATTGGTCATTTACTTCCAAGTAATATTTGAGTAAACATAATTTCGATGCAACCCAGACTCTGGACAAGCCCTTGAACTTAACTAATTCTATGCAAACTATGTTGACAGTCTAATGTTCTAAAATTTAAAAAACACTACCAACATAAGGTAACAATTAATTCAGCAATGAAGAAATCCAAGCCAAAGGCTCCCTGTGAACAAGGGCAGCTAAATCCCAGAGGAAATCCTTCAGGAGCAGGTTCCTATGCTGTACGTACCCAGAGCGGCTGGGTATAGATCCCTCTATCTACCTACCCACCTGTGCAGGTTCCGCAATCCAGCCAGCACGCGAGGCTTTATCTCTGCATGTGCAAACACATTAATTGCAAATGTGATTTCAGAAATGATCAAGATACTTTCTAAATAATTTTACCATATAAAAAAAAAATCTTCTAAGTGAATCCTACAGATTAACACTGTAGGTTGCTAATGCCAAACACGCTGAGTCTACTTTTCAGTTTGCAGCTGTCTGAGAATACATTTCCTGGGGCTGGGCTCAAGGTCCCACCCCTCAGTGGCAGGGTAGAGAAAACACAAAAGCCATCCAGTGGGCGATTAAACTTGAATTAATGTCCTGTGCGATGAGCAAGTATCTCTAACTTTAACTACACACGATGTCAATCGCAGGTGGCTGGTGAGAGATCCCTGCTTAGTGAGCATATGAAAAAGAAATAAAAACTGCAGCCTTGGATAACATAAAAAGTTACCTGAACATATAAGTTACGTATGTGAACAAGCCCTTCATTTAATTTAATAATAAAACAAAAGGGGGAAAAAATAAAGATGAAGACACTATCCACAGAAGAAGCCAAGTCAAATGCAGCCAACTTTACGCACTGTAGTCTACTCTCTACTGTCTTTAAGAAAACCTGAATTTGATGGGACACACTGGTCGTTCACAGTTTCCATGGAAGTGGCAGAAGTGATGGCTTTTGGAGACTCACATCGATGTGATAACATATATTTATCTCCCTTTTAGACGGTTACATTGTCTACTTTGAAGTCTTATTTAGACTCCTATAGAATTAGTCCCTGGGAACACGAATAATTATTCCAGACTTAGCCAAAACTGGAGAAAAGGCTGCAGGCTATTCAGTCAGCAGCAAAAATGTGCTCAAACTGCCAGTAAACGTCACGGGAACGGTCTTCACTGTCCTGGCTTCTGTGGTGACATGAAAAGCCGCCCTGAGCAAAGAATACAATCAAACAAATCACAAAGGAAGACACCGAAGTGGCTGATAAATTAACATGTTCAAAATCACTAATACTTCAAAGATGTTGCAAAATAGAAAAATGGAGTATTTTTCTTTATATATCAGACTGGTAAAGAGAATGTGGTGAAATAGGTACTCACACATAGCTGGTGTAAAAAGGGGTGAATTTTTTAGGATGCAATTTTCCTGGGCAGTGTGTATCAAATGCTTAAAAAAAAAAATTAGTCTTTCTAAAAATTAGTAATTCTAATGCTAGGAAGATATTCATAGTAGTAGACAAAAGTTGACGCCCATAAATTTCAAACTTCACTGCAGCACGATGTTTGACAACTGAACAGTGGACACACACCCTGAAGGTTCCATAATGGGAGAACGGTTAACAAAATTAAATTTTTATGATGGAATATTGTGCAACTTACTAAACAGTACTGAGCTAAGAATACTTATTAATAGGGAGTTCCATGGGATACATAAAATTAAGTTAAAACAAGATCTAAAGTAGTTGAGAATAACACATTCTTCAGCTGCTTTTCATTGTTACAAATTAATATAAAAGCAATATAGGTATTCATAGCATTTTCTTTTTTAATACTCAAAACAACTGTCAGGTTAGCTAAGGTCGTCCTGTCCTTAGCTTAAAATTAACTCAAGCATCTTTTATTGTGCATCTTGCATGGATTGGCAAATACCTGCGAATCCTCAGTGGTTGTTGCAGTAGGCTGTTTTTTTGCCCCTCCTTCCACACAGCGTTTATCCTCCCTTTCCTAAAAGTCCCTGCGACTGCTGCTTGTTGATTCCTGGGTTTCCAGGGCCCTGGCTTCTGCCCCCAGCTCCTGCAGCAGATCACACCAGTGACGCTAGGCCACCCAGCACAATGTACTCCTTTGACTACAGAGGTTGAGGGCTGGGTCTGTGACCCAACATGGTTTCATCAAGGAGAATCTCTGGACTTTGGATATTTGAAACCAAATATCCTGTTCTGGATGTGGTTTGGTATAAGTCTGGAGCTGCCGCAGCCATTTGCTCACATTGAGAAAGAGCCAAGGGACTCAGAGATATATCTAGACTTCTACTGACACTATAAACCTCCATTTCAGTGTTTTTCATTTTTTTTTTAATCTCATGACACACTTGAACTTGTAGTTAAAATTCTTCAGCACACTTAAACTATGTTGATCCAAAAAAAATAAGAAAAATAATATCCTTTTTTTGACTTACTTATTAATACAAACATAATTAATACTATCATGGCCAAAAAAAAAAAAAAAACAATTTATTATAATTTGTAACAAAAATATAACAATTAAAATTCTTTAAAAAACTTATTTATATTTATTATGCTGTTTATGATAGCTTCACATTTAATGAGATATCTGAGCTTGACCTTTTTTAGAATATTCTTTGCAAGGTCAAATTTTGGACAGGTATACTCTTAAATCTTCTTCCAAGGATTCTAGCCATGATTTGTGTTTTTAATATTCTTAATAATAATTAATATTAATATTATTAATTACAGAAAAGCTCACTTCACACAAATATGATACTGAGAATGGGAAAAGCATTTCTTTTGCTTTTTTGGTAACATGTGCAAACTCACTCTTGAGAGATAACCAAAAGGTTGTAATATCTGTTGTTGAAGATTATAATTGCAATCCTTTGTCATTTCTCATTTCTACTAACTCTTCTTCTTTAATATTTAAATTTGCTGACATACACGTGCTTAAAACAAAGGGATTTCTCACCCAATCCAGAGACATTATGTCAAGTGTAGGTGCAGGAAAATATCTTTCAAAATTTGTGCACAATAAATCTAAAGTTTGTAAAATTTATTCAACATGATTTTTATCAAATTTACACCTTTTCACTAGTTCAGATATTTTTACTGCATTTTCTCTTTTGATCCTTTCCTTCCAGAGCATAATTTTTCTCTGAAAGCACTGATTTATCTGTAGATATGACAATATTTTTGTGATTTCCCTGCATACTCTTAAGAGTTCAAACACTGAAATAAATCTCAAGAAATGCAACTTTATACACCAAACCTCATCATAAAGTAAATCGCCTAATTTAGAATAATGCATTTTTTAAAAGGTTGATACTTCTTTTAATTCATAAAATCTTGATAGAACTTTTCCCCGAGATAACCATCTCATATTCGTATGCAGTAGAGCTGCGTATGAGAAGCATCCATTGAGGAACATAATTCTGTAAATAATCTTAATTGCAGTGGCCTTTTTTACATAATTAATAATTTTAATAGTGTTGTCTAGGACCTTTTGTAATTCAGACACTGATTATTTTGACGCTAGCACTTCTCTGTGTAGAAAACAGTATATAAAAATAATTTTTGGATTTTTTTTTTTTTTTTGAGCAAGTATAACAAATCGTTTTACACCTCTCGACATAGATAGGACTCCATAAAAATACGCAGGAATCCCAAGACAAGTTCTTAAAATTGAAGTAATCAAATCAACAACATCTTAGCCTTTTATTGTTGTTGGGAGTGCTCAAGAAAATAAAAACTGTTCCATGATCTTTTCTTTATAGATAAATCTGCCGAATGCTAAAAGGTAGGGTTTGCCACCAATGTCAGCAGATTCATCCAGCTGAATTGCAAACATGTTTACTTCTCTGAGGTGAGATATTACTTGAAATTCTATACTTTCAGATAAATCCTTAACACACCGAGTAACTGTATTATATAAAAGCAGAATTTTTAAAATTTCTTGTTTGTATTCTTCTCCAAACATTGGTTTTACAATTGTACAACAGTCTGGTAAGATAACAGATTCTACAATTATCAGAGATTTCATTTTCCTAGCTACTATTTCTGCAACTATGTAACTTGCTTCTTGTGCTTTCTCCGATACCATCGCATATTTGGTCCATATTTTTGCTTGTTTAGTATTACTGCCTTTAAGTAGTTTGAAATATTCCACTGCTTTTGAACAAGTGGGAATGTCTGGATTGTAAACGTCTCTTTCATTTACTAAGAACCAGAGCTTCATTTGCTAATGTTTCCCCACAAATTACACATGTGGGATGGGGTGTATTTCCTTTACTATATATAAAACTGAATGGTAAATAATCTTCATTAAATTGATGACTAGTTGTTTTTAATTTAGTGGCCAATGTCCTGGATAAAGCAGTATTTGACACATTAGCATTATTTTCTAATTTTTGTTTCTTTAAAAACTTGTTCATTTTAAATTGAACGCTATGTAATAAAAATTAAAAATGCCAAATCAAAAATAAGTAAACAACTCATACTTCTTAAACAGAAATACAGTTGTCAATTAAACACACTTGAAGATTTTTCAAAACTAGGATTTACAAGATAATTGTGTCTAGCTATTTCACTATTTTAAATCCAGACAGAACTGAAATGATATGTTCAGTACAAGCTACAGCTCCTTACTATTTCAGGCATAAGGAGAGATTAGTGAGTCATAGAGCTCATTCATTTTGGGTGATTTCAACATATATTGGTGTTCACTGGCAAATCCTTGTCAAATTGCGCCATCTATGGACGTGTCGCAAAACCTTATTTTTCAAGACTACCCCTCACCCACGTTAGAAATAAGCTGGTGTTTATTTATTATAACAATGAAACATTTATTATGACAATGATTTACTCATATATATAATCAATTTAAGGAGATTTTAATTTTGACATGTACACTTACTGTGCTTTGAACTTCTTTTGAAATAATTAAAATCTTTAAAACTTTCATGGCAAACTTAAGATCCTCTCTTGGCACAATGGTTAAAAATCACTGATCTAGATTTTAAAAAGATTTGCACCTGAGTTTGGGAAGAGAACGGTCAAAGGGTACAGACTTTCAGTTTTAAGATGAATATGTTCTGGGGATTTAATATACAGTATGGTAATTATAGTTAATAATACTAAGTATTCGCAATTTGCCAAGATTACAGACTCTTAAGTGTTCTCATCCCCAAAAGAAATGGTAACTGTAAGGTAACAGATACATTAATTAATTTGATTATAGTAATATTTTCACAATGTATACATATATCAAATCATCACCCCATATATCTTAAACATACACAATTTTTAGTTGTCAGTTACACCCCAATAAAGTTGGAAAAAATAAAAATAATCTTGATAATATTTTTTAAAAGGATTAGCATTTCATAAAAAATGTTCTATTGAATCTGCATTCAAAAAGGATTCAAAATGCAAATTGTTGTTTGCAGGTCACTGCTGGAAGCTTATAGAAGCTAGGTGATGTTACCCGTACTTCAGCTAAAATTTGCCATTTCACATTTTCCTCATTTGATTCACGCAGTTCCTTTCCTCGTGTGCTGACTGACCTTTTCCAGCCTATACAGCAACCGATCCCTGTCCCCAGTTCCCCTCATTCTATCCAACCATGACTCCAGACAGCTGACTAACTTGTTTCTACTGCAAAACAGCATCGTGCCAATTTAACAGTTTGTCAAAGTAATAGAACCAGCTATTATAAAGTGAGTTTCAGACTTCAAATGTAAAGCTCCAAAGACAATAAAGTTTATTTGCTAATAGACAAACCTGGACAATTAAAAAAAAAAACCCAGACAAGATCCACCTGGCAGTTTCTAAAATAGAAACTTCATTTGCTATGCTCATGTATTAGAATTCTTGCTACATAAGAGAAAGTTGCACTTAAAAAAATCTACTGGTTCAGGTATTTGAAAGCTCTCTCGACTGGCACTTTTAAGAGGTATGTTTTTTTTCTTCTTTTTTCAACATGGAAACAAAACGGAATTTGGAATAAGCTTTTTATGCTCATATGTCAAGGAGTGGAGTCCATAAATCCAGTGACGGCATTCAACTACTAGTTACCTTGAAAACCTAGAATAAAAGTTTATGCCAAGCAGACTACAGCTTCCAATTCCTAGTCCCAGGAGCACTCTCAAAAGATCTACGAAGCTAGAACTTTCAAGAGAAATACCAACAAATGTGTCAAACTACAGTTCCGGGTTTTTTCTTGTTCCACTGCCATTTTTTGCCACACTGTTCTGAAATGTAGGTTCCAATTACTTAAAAATTTTTTTACAAAAATAAAAGATGTTAGTAACAATGAACTAAATTATTAAATTAGCCTTTTCAGATATTATGACATCAAGAATATCACATTGTGGACTTCCGATTTTCTAATTTAGCTCCTCTAGTTCTGGTGCCATATTAACTCCTTGTTTACAAAAGTTGGTATATGATTCCAATGATTTATGAGGTCTGACAATTAAGTTCATGAACTCATCTCTAGAAAAAGTGCTTACATACCTCACTACTGAATATCACTACAGCCACCTTTAAAATCTTCTCCCCGGGGAAGCTCTGCACTGACACCAGCACCTAGTCCACCCTTCAAAGCAATATTGGAACTCTTTTTCTGGAATGGCCATCAGGGCTGTCATCATGAGGTCTGACAATTAAGTTAACTCATCCTTAAAAAAGTGCTATATACCTCATTGATGAATATCACTACAGTCACCTTTGAATTACTCCCCTTGACCAGCTGGTGGCCATTTATTTAGCTGTCAATCTACAGATCAGTGTTAACAAGGGTTAAGAATGTCTTTATTCCGTATCACACCTTCATATGGCTAGTCTTTGCTTGCATTTTTTAAAAGATTAAATTATTTCTTAGAGGTTATAATGTCTCAATTATCCAATAGTTGTCTTTGCTTTTTCCCCACTATATGATCTGCTACCTGCTCTAAAACAGAGAGGTCTTGATACCTATGACATGTGATTATGCAAGGTTATCACCATCTGCCAAATGTTGAACTCTTCAAACTTCACACTTGTTTTGCTTAGTTTATGACGCTAATTTTAAAATGCTGTTGAAATGATTAGATACAAACTCCCATAACTCATTCATAAGAGCTCAAGCAATCAGCTATGTATGACATGTATTCCTCAGCAATGTGGTTGGATATTTAATGTAATCATACTGTATGTGTGCTTTCCTCTGAATGAAGTACACTGCAGGTATTCTTTTGTGTCTGAAGTCTTTAGTCCAACATTATAATGTTTGTGAGAGATTATTGAGGGGAGTTGTCCTCTGTCCATTTTTACTGCAGTGTTCAGGAATTAAAAACTAATACTTTTTAATAAAATTAAAAAAAAAAAAAAAAAAAAAGAGCTCAAGCAATCCACCCGCCTCGGCCTCTCAGAGTGCACAGGCCTGAGCCACACTGCCCAGGCTGGTTTCCCTTTTTTAAAGTCACTTTCTAAAAGTTTTTCATAGTTTTTAAAAATCAATGATATGTTTCTTAATGAAATTAGAAAAACACTTCTAGAAATATCAACTGAATAAAGTTATTTCAAGATATGAAAAACACACTAATATCAAAACCATGCAGCATAAGTGACCTTGGAGTGCACACCATGTACAGAGAGAAGAAAGGAATTCTCAGGAGATTTCTGTAAACCACATCCAGGTGGTGCACATTTTGAACATCTCTATTGAACTGTATACAAAGAGGTCATAATTCATCAAATGTACATTAATTTTTACTACTCAATAACTACATACTACATAATGATGTTTAATGGGTACAAAGAAATCAGTCAATAGTTTGTACAAGTTTTTAAATAGAGGATACATTTACCTGTTTCTAAAGCCTCAGTCTAAAGCTCATAGAAGAAATCATAATGGCTTATTTTAAAGGGAAAAACCCAAAGTCAAAATGTTTTAAGAGTACAGACGGTCCCAGACTTATAGTTCAACTTACAATTTTTCAACTTCACAGTGGTACTCGTACAACTGTACTCTTTTTCACTTTCAGTTTAGTATTTCATAACTGACCTTAGCCCTCACTTGACACTGACAACCTGACTTGCCATGTGCAAGCTCTGCCTCTGCCCAGCAGAAATGCTTTGATTAGACATAGTGCTGAATCAGATGAGACTGGTGTCCTGGGCACTGGCTCCTCATCTTACTCAGGCTTGTGCCAAAGATGTAAAATTTGGTACAGATACCTGAGCTGTAATGCTTCAAGGTGTAGACCTTTTAGCCAATGGCTGTAACTGTTACAAATGGGGCCAAAGTGGAGAATAGTGATCATTGAACATAGCTGGGGAGGTCCCAAAGCATGAGAAGATGGCATGACTGATGCAAAGTCAATTGATTTACAGGATGAATACAGAATTGTTGGAGTTAAACTTGTTCAAGATGTTACTAATACCACAAGGAGGCTTGTGGATGGCACAACTACCACCATTGTGCTAACATCTCTATTTCCAAGGAAGGCTTAGAGAAGATGAGCAAAGGTGCTTGTGTAGGGGAAATCAGGAAAGCTGTGATGTTCGTTGTTGCTGATGCTGTAAGTGCAGTCTACAACTATGCCAACACTCCCACAGCCCCACAGAAAATGCTCCACTTGCTACGATTTCTGCAAATGGAGAAACTGGCAACATCATTTCTGATACAAAGAACAAGGTTGGAAGGTGTCATTACACTAAAAGGGATGGAAAAACAATGAATTGGAAATTACTGAAGGCATGAAGTTTGATCAAAGCTGTATTTTTCCATACTTTATTAACACATTGAAAGGTCAGAAATATGAATTGCCAGATATCTATGTTGTATTGAGTGAAAAGAAAATTTTTAGTGTCCAGTACATTATATCTGCTCTTGAAATTGCCAATACTCATCATAGGCCCTTGGTCATATCTGCTGAAGATGTTGATGGAAAAACTCTACATACACTCATT
Organism: Loris lydekkerianus; assembly: GCA_963574355.1. Taxonomy (NCBI): domain Eukaryota; kingdom Metazoa; phylum Chordata; class Mammalia; order Primates; family Lorisidae; genus Loris; species Loris lydekkerianus. The sequence goes on from CAUYPK010019484.1 coordinate 15,906, forward strand.
TTCAATAGGCTAAAAGTTGGTCTTCAGGTTGTAGTAGTGAAAGCTCCAGGTCTTATTAACGACAAAAAGAACCAACTTAAAGACATGGCTATTGCTACCGGTTGTGCAATTTTTGGAGAAGAGGAAATGACCTTACATCTTGAAGACATTCAGCCTCATAACTTAGCAGAAGTCGGAGAGGTTGCTGTAACCAAAGATGACATCATGATCTTGAAAGGAAAAGTTGACAAGGCTTGAACTGAAAATCTTATTCAGGAAATCACAGCGCAGTCAGGTATCACGATGCATGAATATGAGGGAAAAAATAAATGAATGTGTAGCAAAACTTTCAGATGGAGAAGCTGTGCTGAAAATTGTGAGGACAAATGATGTCAAAGTGAATGAAAAGAAAGAGTTACTGATGGCCTTGGTGCCTCAAGAGTGTCTGTTGAAGAAGGCATTGTTTAAGAAGGGGTGAAGGAGTTGACCTGCACAGGAACACTCCAGCCTTGGACTCATTAACTCCAGCTAACGAAGATTAAATTATTGGTATAGAAATCATTAAAAGAACACTCAAAATTCCTGCAGTGACCATTGCCAAGAATGTAGGTATTGAAGGATCACTGGTAGATGAGAAAATCATGCAAAGTTCCTTAGAAGTTGGCTATGAGGCTATGCTTGGAGATTTTGTGAATATAGCAGAAAGAGATGGTGACCAACAAAGGCTGTAAAACAGCTTTGCTGGATGCTGCGTTGGCGGCCTCTCTGTTAACTACAGCAGAAGCTGAAGTCATCAAGATTCCCAAAAAAGAGAAGGACTCTGGAATAGACGCAACGGCTGACATGGGAGGCAGTATCAGAGATGGCATGTTCTAATTATTAGAAGTGCTTTACCATCAGTATTATATAATGAACTAGGATAGGAAGCTCAAGGCAATATTCCTCCCCAATAATTTCAGATAAGGCAGCTGAAGAAAAGGACTAAAGAAAAGGCCAGCTGATGTTTTGGAAAATAACTATAACCAATCTTTTCAGTTGATAATTTGTAATAGTTTACTGCTGTCATTGTCCATGCCTACAGATAATTTATTTTGTATTTTTGAATAAAATAAATTTGTACATTCCTGATACTGGAAACAAGAGCCATGTACCAACAGACTGCTTTCAACTTAAGTGACTGAGACATTTTTATTAATATTCTGTTAACATCAAGATTTTGGTGCTTACATCTCAACAGATGAGAAGTCAAGCAGGCTTTCTGTAGAAAATAAGAACAATTGCATACAAAGTAGAAAATATCCAATTATGTAACAACGTTTGTGTAAAATTTTGTTTAAAGTTAAAAAATACTACATTAGATATTCAACACATAAAAATAGGCTTTGTTTTAGTTGATTTTGACCAACGGTAGGCTAATATATGTATTCTGACTCTATTTAAGGTAGGCTAGTCTAAGTTATGATGTTCAGTAGATTAAGTGTATTAAATGTATTTTTGACTTACAATATTTTCAATCAATGATGGGTTTATTGGGATGTAACTCATTGTGAGTTGAACAGCATCTATAGTTAATTTTTCATCCCATAAGTACTGTATATACTCGAGTATAAGCCGAGTTTTTCCGGCACAAAATCTGTGCCAAAAAACCCGAACTCGGCACAAATTTTGTGCCAAAAAAACTCAGCTTATACTCGAGTATATACGGTAATTACAGAAAAATGAGTGGCTCTGAAACCTAAAATGGGGACCTGTCACGTAATCTGAAGGCTTGACTGGGGCTAGAGGGTTTGCTTCTAAGAGTCTGCTGCCTTCTTAATAATCCACCATATACTTAAAATATTGATAAGTCGCTTTGGTTTCAGTAATTCCCCTCCTGTGTATCAAGGTTTTGACTTAGTTTCTAATTTCAGGAGTTAGAGATTTTACAGATGTTCCCCATTTCCCAAGAGTATTAAAATAAAAGAACACACTATCTGTGCAATTTTTGTGGTTATGCTTTCATGACCCAACAATATCATTCTCAAGTCAGGCCTTCAAATGACAAATGTTGGTTCAGCCCATGTATTTTTTCCAAAATATAACAGGGATAGGAATGTGTTTGGTTACATGTATCAGTTTTGTTTAGCTTGAGTCAGAGTGCCTATCACCCAGATAGTATTCACTGTACTGATGGGTAGGTTTCTCTCATCCTCTCCTCCCCACCTACCCCTTGCTTGATTTCCACTGATTTTTACTTCCCTTGTGCACATGTGGCTCATGGGTTAGTTGCAACCTAATAGCAAGTACATGTGGTATTTGTTTTTCCATTCTTTAGACATTCTGCTTAGGATAATGGTCACCAGTTCCTCTGAATTGTTATAAAAAGCCTTAATTCATCCTTCTTCATGGCTGAATAGTATTCCACATTAGGTATACACCACATTTTGTTAATCCACTCATAAACTGATGGGCACTTGGGTTGATTCCATGTCTCTGCAACTGTGAATTTTGTTGCAATAAACATTCAAGTGTGGGGATCTTTTTGATAAAATGACTTCTTTTCTTTTGGGTAAATGCCCAGTAGTGGGATTACAGGATCAAATTGTAGGCCCTACTTTTAGATCTCTGAGGAAGTTCCACACTATTTTACATAGAGGTTGTACTAATTTGTAGTCCCACCAGTAGTGCACAAGCATTCCTTTGTCTGTATCCACACACATGTCCACTGTTTATGGACTTCTGAATAAAAGACAATCAAATCAGAATAAAGTGAGACATGTATATCATTTTGTTTTAATTTTCATTTCCCTGATAATTAGTGATATTGAGCATTTTTTCATGTGTTTATTAGTCATTTGTCTACTTTTGAAAAAAGCTTCTGTTCATATCTTCTGCCTACTTTTTCAAAGAGGTTGTTTGATTTGCTTCAGTTCTTTATAGATTTTGCTTATTAGCCCTTTATTGAATGTATAGCTTGTGAATATTTTCTCCCATTCTACAGGATGTCTATTTGCTCTATTGGTTATTAGCTCTGCAAAAGCTTTTTGATTTAAGTCCCATTTATTTATTTTTGTTGTTGCTGTGATTGCCACTGGGTTTTTCTTCATAAATTCTTTCCCTAGGCCAACATCTAGAAGAGTTTTTCCAACATTTTCTTCTGCTGGTTGAGGACTGGCTTGTTCTTCTTTTCCTAGTTCCTTGTTAATTTGTGATGTGTTTTTGATGTATCAATTTAAGGCTATGAATTCTCCCCTAGGACCTGCTTTTGTTGAACCCCATAGATTTTAATGGCTATATCCCTTTAGTTGTTTAGTTCGAGGAATTTTTGATTTCCATCTTAATTTCATTATTGACCCAGTAATCATTTGGCAGCAGGTTAATTTCCATGAAACAGTTTGCACAGAACTGTTCCTCCTAAAGTTGATTTCTACAGTTCTATTCCACTGTGGTCTGAGAAGACACATGGTATAATTTCTATTACTGTATTTTGGATTTGTTGAGAGATGTACTGTGGCCTAAAATATCATATTGGAACTGATTAAGAAGGTATATTTTGTAGTTGTGTAAAATGTTACATAACTGTTAGTCCCATTGTTCTAGAGTCCTGTTTAAGTCCAGTGTTTGTTTATTTTCTGGTTGGATGATCTGCCTAGTTTTGTCAGTGGGGTGTTGAAATCCCCAGCACTAAAATGCTGCTGTTTATCTCCTTACTTAGATCTAGAAGGGTTTGCATTGTGAATATGGGTGTTTCTGGTTTGCATTGTGAATATGGGTGTTTCTGTGTTAGGTGCATATTTAGGATTGCTATGTCTTCCTGCTGAATTGTTCTCTTTACTATTATATGATGACAATCTTTGTCTTTTTAAAATATTAAATATTGATTTACAGTTAATTTTGTGTGATTTAAGAATTGCTACTCCTGTTTTCTTTTGATTTCTATTGCTCTAGTGCATGGACCCCCCCCCCCCCCCCAATTCCTTCACCTTGAGTATGTATGAGTCCTGATAGTTTAGAAATGTTTCCTGAAGTCAGAAGATACTTGGATTGCATATTTTCATCCATTCAGCCACCCTGTGTCTTGAGTAGGTTATTCCAACCATTCTCATGGGTTGACAGAATTGATATGTTGCTTGACAGAATATGTTCTGCTCATCCTATTGAATTATTCCTTATTGCTCTGGTTTATTACCATTTTACCTTGTTCTATGGTTTTATATGAGCTCTCTGCTTTAGTTTTGGGGTGGTTTTACAGTGGGGGTGTCTACTGTGTTGATCTATGTATGACATGGTTCTGAGTATTTCTTGCAGGGCAGATGTGATCTTGACAAACTCCTCAGTGTTTGCTTGTCTAGATAAGTCTTTATTTTTCCATCACACATGAAACTTAGTTTTATATGATAAAAAAGTCTAGTCTGGCAGTTGTTTCATTGAAGACAACAGAAGATGGGGCCTGAATCCTTCCTGGCTTATAAGGTTTCCACTGAGAATTCTGCAGTCAACCTGATGGGTTTTCCTTCATGTGGTATTTGATGTTTTCACCTCACAGATCACAGGAGTTCTTCCTTCGTGCTGACTTCCTTTCTGATGACTACGTGTCTTGGTGATTATCTATTTACAGTGATTCTCCTAGGTGTTTATTGATATTCTTGTCCCTGTGTATCTAAATCTCTAGCAAGACCAGGGAAGATTTCCTCAATTATTCCCTCAAATAGGTTTTCCAGCCCTTGTACGCTTTCTCCTTCACCTTCAAGGATGCCTGTGTTTCTTAATGACTGTTTTACAAAATCCTGTATTTCTTGTAGGCTTTATATAGTCCTCCTTAGTTCTGTTTTTTTATTTTTGCCTGACTGACTTAATTCATACAAGCTGTCTTCACACTCTGAGAGTCTTTCTCCTGCCTCATCTTTAAACTATCTACTGTGTTTTGTATTTATTTAAATGAATTTATTACCTGAAGTCATATTTTTTTTTAAATATTTTTCATTCAATTAACTAGTTTTGCTGAGTTGATTTTCCATATTCTCTTGGATTTCATTCAACTGCCTTACAATTCATATTTGGAATTATTATCATTTCAATATTTTCATTTTGATTGGCATCTACTTCTAGAGAGTTGGTGTTCCTTTTTTGGAGTGTCCTTTCACTCTGATTTTTTATACTTCTGGAGTTCTTTTGTTGATTCCTTCTCACCTGGAACAGCTATCGCTTCTTATTTTTGGACTTTCTTTTGTTTAGATGGGCTCTTCCTTCCCCCCCCACACACATGTGGATGGTAGTCTAGATTCCAGATGGACAGCCTGATTACAGATATGTTTAGTGTGATGGTTTTTTCAGCTGTTAGGTATCTGTAGGCTATAGCAGAAGTGAGTCATGTGTGTGGGCAGAGTCCTTGTCTGTCTTGGATTAGGAAGGATGGAGATCTTTGAGATCTTTCTCTCCCCAGCTCTGTGGTCTTCTGAACAGTTTGAATTGTGCTCGCATACACAGCTTAACCTTTGAGACAGGACGCAGTACTCTGGGTAAAAATCGATCATACCCTGTGTGACTGAGGCAGTAAGTATTGTAAAGGGTTGACCTCCCTGTTAGTAGGTGGCCCCTGGGGAAGCAACAAGATGCAGTGTTACTTTTGGTACCTATGACCAACTCTAGCCCCTCAGGAGAAGCACTCAAATGTCCCAAGTGCTAAGTGTGGTCCTGAAACTTCCAGGCGAGTCCTTATTCTCCACCACAGCACAGGTGGGCAGGGAAGTGAGACTGGTGGGTCTGGGTTGGGTAGGCTTGCCCTCAGGCTCCACAAATGCTGGCAAGGTAGCTATCTGAGAGGAAGCAAAAGGTCCACTCCCAGGCTTTGGGAAAGGCCACCAAGGAGGGGTTGGCTCCACCCAACCAGAAAGTCTGCTTGTGGAGGCAAGGTTATCTGAGAATCAACCTGGCTGTTAGGAGCAGGTTTAATTCTTCTCTCCCCCCCTGCAATGAAGTTTCCCTCTGGCATCCGCCAGCAGGCAGAGGCTAAAACCAGCTGAGTTTCCCAGCAATGGCACTGAAGGCTGGACGTGATACTGTCCAGGTTCCCGCCCTGGTCTAAGAATGCAGCTTTCTATGGGGGTAGTAGAGCTCCATGAATGTGCTTTGGCTGGGACCCACACCGTGCTCTCTTCTCAACTCTGCCTGTGTGGGCTACCTCAGTTTGGGAGATTAGTTCACAAATCTCCCCTCCATGTCCCCGAGCAACACTATCAAGTCCTGGGGGTGTGGGATCTGGCCTGCAGGCCTATCCCAGCGTCCCCAAAGATCAATCCCTGACTGTGCCAAGGAGAAGCATGCTGGTCCCAAGTAGCCTATGGGGTGTTCAAGCAGGTCTGATGTCCCTTCGCTTTAGAAAATGCCCTGCTCTGATGGAACAGGTGGGCAGTCAGTACTGGGAGCGCTAGTGAGCAGGGATTTCACAGTCTAAGCATCCCTTAGTCTTTTGCAGGTCTTTAAGAGGAAAGTTTGGGCCCCATTCTCTGGAAGCCCTATCAGAGGGGAAGCAGCAGCTCTTGAGAGCCCCAGCTCTCCCACTCTGAGGTGTCTCTTTCAGCAGCTGTGGGTTGGGAAGAAGAGTCTATATCAAGGGTCCTCAAACTATGGCCCACGGGCCACATGCAGCAGTGTGATTGTATTTGTTCCCATTTTGTTTTTTTACTTCAAAGTAAGATATGAGCAGTGTGCATAGAAATTTGTTCTTAGTTTTTTAAACTATAGTCCAGCCCTCCAACGGTCTGACGGACAGTGAACTGACCCCTTATTCAAAAAGTTTGAGGATCCCTAGTCTAGATGGAGGGAAGCTAGCACTCTCCCAATCTCAGTCCCTTTCTCTCAAAGGCAGCCCACCTGGGATGTCCAGGCTCTGGAACCATGCAGATCCCCTGTGACCCACCTGCCCCCTGTGGCTCTCATAGTCTGGGCCGATGTTAGAAAATGTTTGTGGGAGAACAAGCAAAATGAAAACTGAGGAGCTGAAGCCCTATTGGGAGGACAAAGGCACATGGTGGGTGGAGAAGCAATATGAGGCCTGCCATCTTACCCCGGGTCCATGGTGACAGGATGCCCACCAAGGTGGGGCTGGAAGTCCTTTGGTGCTTTGTGTTGAAGAAGCTCCAGTTTACTGGTGGCAGCAGCTTCTGGACTCACCAGCCAATGTTTTGATTACATCTTCATGAGAGACCTTCACCCAGAACCTACCAGCTAAGCCACTCTTTAATTTGCAAACTATGATAAATGTTCGTTGTTTTAATCTATTTTTTAAAAAAGCAGTGATCCACTCTTTACCCCACTGAGCTATAAATAAAAATGCATGCGTACAAATCACAACTAAATGAATTTATGCTACATTGCACACAAAATTTCCTAACCAGAAGTATTCGGTAAAGAAATCCGAGAAGAATTTTAAAGCTATTCTTTCCTTACGTTGACAAAATCTAGCAAGGCAGCTGTTTTCTCGGGAGTGGATGAGCTACAGATCTAAGCTAAGAAACTAGAGATGAAGTCTATAATTCCCTCTAATTATTCCTGTGGACATTTTTACCTAAGGGTAACAGTGGGCTGTGAGGTAGGGGAAGGAGGGGTTCTCTAGCAGCAATCAGAACTGGTGCCATCTGGGCTTCATGTGCCATGAAATGGAACAACCATTACGGCAAGTTAGGTAATGACCAGACGCTCTCCTGCTTTTATCTATGAACCATGAGACCAGGGGAAACAACAGATAACCCATAAAACACTGAAAAGCATCTGATAGCTGGGCCTCAAAGTAGCCACTCCACAGCACTATACTGTAGAAATAACCATAGATTACCTCCTTTTCACTTGCTCTGAACACAGAACATGCAAAGGTCCGTATGGTGATAGTAGTTCAAAAGGTCTGTCTGGCTAATAAAAATAGAAAAAAATTGACTTGACTTATTCCACAAGCAGAAAGATTCTTTAATTTATGAATTTACTATATCCAAAACCAGAAAGATGTTAATGTATAGAAAGGTTTCACTCCCTTACTTCTTAAACAGCACTTTCAGATAACATTTTTTAATTTTAGATAAAACTGTTCTAAAAGTTTATCAAGGAACTTTTTATAGGGGGGAAATTACTAGCTCAATTGCCCCTTTGTTATTTTTAAATGCTGCCTCTTCTTTTGTGAAAGGGACAATATTACAAAGATCTAGATGGCAGTTTGAGTAACATCACTTTTTTTCTCCCTAGATCTACTTCAAAGGAATGTGGTGAAAACACTGAGGCCCCAACTCTCCCAAGAGATGATGGTCATTACATTTGTCTTTCTCAAACTTCCCCTAATAGTCACATATCAAAAACATTCAGGATAACATACGGAGCAAACACAATACCCCTTCAAAGCTACGTACCAACGTCTAGACAGAGGACTTACCTTCTTCCCTCCAGTCACAAACTGCTTGCAACTGGATCTCACAAAATGTGGGTGTACAGCAATGATCTATAGGAGAAAAAGAACCCAATGCTGGATTAGGAGCCACAGTTAAAGCACAGAATGAAAACCCTTTATACATAAAAGTAGAATGATCTAAAACTTTATCCTGATATCTTGGTAGAAAATAATGTACCCAGTAATATTCTGCAACAACTGATGACATCTGAGTTTTGCTCTTATGTGAAAAAATTTCATCTCTGAAGTCAGGTCAAAGCTCAAAGACTAGAATAAATTACTTTTACTTCCTAGATGAGTGAGGACCTTTCTGAGTGGAGAACCTCTCTTACAAGGGCCACAAAGGAAGTCAAGGCAGCAAGATGTCTCACCTATTCATAACTGAATACAATTCATAGAAGAAACTCAGAGAAATAACTCAACTAACTCCTTGTCCAAGATGCCTCCCAATGACGGATGGCGCCAAGTGGCAGTGCAGCCAGATATTTAGCACAGTTATACCAAGACCCCCTTAACGGGAGAGACATCAGAGCTGCTGGACCCAGGCTCTACAGAGCAAACTGCTGAGGACTTTCTATCGCCCACAACCTAAGTTTCTGCTCCCTAGCTCTCTTCTGCTTCCCACTCAATCTCCTCCCAGCCCTTTGTTACCCAGGTTTCTCCTAAGGCTGCTCCACCCCCCTTATTCCTGTTTACCTCACTTGCCAGTGGCTTTATGAGTATGAACATCATTACATGGTGGGGATGGTGACAGGGAAGGCAATCCTGAGTTCCAGTGGCTCCAGTCTGCGCACCTCGGTCTTCAGGGCTCACCGGTTGAGGCCATAGCCTGAAGGTGCTCTGACTCCTCCTCTTTAATCCCCAAACCACCCGTGAAATCACCAACATAACAAGTTGTTTTTTTCTAACTTTACTAGAGAATGTTCTAGGCACGCACACATGAATAGATATCCTATACAATTTGCGTTTATAAACCTTCGACTAAATACATTTCATATTCTTATTAGTTAATACATTTGCCTCCTCCAATGGAATAGATTAAGATTCCTCTTCCTGTGTTGTCATTTTTAGGGCTTAGCACATGATCTTTCATTCTTCTGCCTCTTCCCACCTCCCAGGTTAGCCCTTCTTCCCTTCAACACTTTGCTAATCCATCCTAAATACAATACTGAAGCACTGGCAGGTTCTGTTGTTTCACATTCCCGACATCACTCATAGAAGTCCTTACAGCTCTCTTGTAATGCATAACTCCAAATCAGTGACTATTACGTCACGCCTCCTCAGCTCCCTAATCACATTACTGTACCCCCTTCTCCCGTTCAGTCATTAAGAAACGAAGCCATCAGAGCCCACAGGTAGTAGGTCTTGGACTCCTTTCCAAGATTATGCTCCCTAGCTAAGCTGTTGCTCTCATTGCTTAGTACTGCTCTATTTGGTATTCCCTTTTTTTATGTTGTCATTTTTCCCCTCTCTACTGATTTTCCCTATCAACTAAAATAAACCCGGCCGAAATCTTCCCTGCACTCTGTTCCTTTCTATCAGAGCATCTCTCACCTTTATTATTAAATGTCTTGAATTAAGAGTCTTTACTGTTATTTCTACTTCTTCATCTTCAATTTACTTCTTGGTATATGATGAGCCTCATGCTTTTGAAACTGTGCTTACCAAGGCCACTGTAACTTCATAATTACCAAAGAAAATGCCCTTGGTTCCGGCCTCTCCCCATTTACTCTCTGCCTGCTTTAGACACTGCTGGCCACTCCCTCCTGGAATCCTCTCTCCCTTGTGTTCTCTGACACTACTCTTCTGTCTTGATCTCCACTAGTCTATGTGTTTCTTCTTAGACTCTTCCTTTGCTGTTTTTTGATTTGACAGCCCAATTAGAGTGTTCTAGAATGTTACCACCATCAGCACCTCATCTTCTCATTCTGTAGTTTTAAACTAGATAATATCTTTAAAAATGGCTTCAACTCACTCAACAGTGGTTATCAAAGTTGGTTTAAGGGCCAATCTCCATCCTAAGCACCACACTCTAGGGGTGTCAGGAATGTGAAACAACAGAACCTGCCAGTGCTTCAGGACTATATTTAGGATGGATTAGGAAAGTGTTGAAGGGAAGAAGGGCTAACCTGCGAGGTGGGAACAGGTAGAAGAAAGAAGGATCATGTGCTAAGCCCTAAAAATGACAATATAGGAAGAGGAATCTTAAGTTTCTAAAAACCTCTATAAGTTCCCTACCCAAATTCAAGACCAAACTAGCTATGTCCTTACTGAAACTATCCCTTACTGCAGTTGGTGGTGTTCACACACACTATCACCAAAGCAAGAAGCTAGACTGACCCTGAACTCTCACAGCTTTCATTACTCTCATTCAAGCCATCACTAAGTCGGTCTAGCTAGTAAAGGATTTCCAGATTAATTGTTTCCACGCCTTCTTGAATACTATCACTCTTTTTATTGAGACCCTGGAATAGCCTGCCTTGAGTACTGCCTCAGCCTTCTAAGTTGTCTCCTCTTCCAAGCACTCTCCATTCCAGTAAACTCAGCTTTCTAGAAGACACATCACACACCCTATCTGTCCTTATCTATTGGCCAATAAATATAAGGATTAACAGGTGAAAAAAATAAATGACCTCTTCCTTTAACAACAAAAAGAAATATTTTTTAATTATCCTAACTGTTGTCTAAACCTGGTCCTAGTGAGTCTTGCCTAGCTATCCTTTAATCCACACTGTATATAACTGCCGTATTAATTTCCCTAAAGCTTAGCTCAGTTTATGTCATATCTTTGTACTTAAATTTTCAATAATTTCTCCTTATCTACCAGATGGAGCCCAAATTCCTTTGTCTGAATATAAAGCCAGCCCCAATCTACCCACACATTCTCCTGCCACGTCATTATGCAACATCTAAACTAGACTATTTGCCACTTCCTGAACATGATTCGAACCTTCTAGCCTCTCCATTTCTATTATGTTGCCCTTCCACCTGGAAAGCCAGCTCCTTCACCAGCCCCTGTCCATTTATTAAAGGCAAGACAAACATCACTCCATCAAGGAAGCCACCACTTACCAGGAATAGCCCCTCTTGGGTTGGGACTCCTTAATATTGTTTCTACCTTTTTGAATCTTTAATAACAGATAATACATCTGTGTGTGTGGGTGTTTTCACCCACTGTAACCAAAGCCCCCTGGGGACACATCGAGACATCAGTCACCAAATACATATCCTGTCTTCCTTTGTAGCAGCCAAATAGTATCTAGAATGTCATAAGTGTAAAACAGATATTAATGACAAAATTAATAAAGGACGGGTAGTGCTCAGATTATTGTAATCCTCATTGCCTTAGTTCAGGGGTGGCGAACACGCGGCTCTCGAGCCACATGCGGCTCCCGGCCAAAATGAATGCGGCTCTTTGCCTCTTATCATTATTTTGTATACTGTGGCTCTTTGCCAAGTTTGGATTTTGTTACGCTGCTTCTGAGGAGGGACCTCTGAGGAGAGATCTCTGAGCGCGTAGTCC
>CAUYPK010019485.1:0-11565 GCA_963574355.1 Loris lydekkerianus
GCTTGGAAAAGACCTACTGTATTTACTAGAGTATAAGCTGAGTTTTGGCACAAAATTTGTGCCGAAAAACCCAAACTCGGCACAAATTTTGTGCCAAAAAAACTCAGCTTATACTCGAGTATATATGGTAATTTCCCTATAAATCGTGAAACTTAGTTTTGCAGGACTCAAAATTCTAGGCTGATAGTTGTTATGTTTAGGAAGTTCCAAGATAGGCCTCCATCTGTTCTGTCTGCCGTTAGCCTGATGAGTTTTGCTCTGTAGGTTATTTGTTGTTTTCATCATGCTGCTTATAGAACTTTCTCCTTTATTTTTTCTTTGACCAGATTCATTTCTATGTATCTTGTAGATTTCTATTTGCCATGGATCTTCCTGGTGCTTCAATACCATCTTTTATGTGTGTATATGAGTCTCTGGCAGTACTGAGGAAGTTTTCCTCAATAATTTGCTTGCACAGGTTTTCCATGCTTTCAGCTGTTCCTTCGTCTCTCTCCCTCAGATACACCTATAATGGGAATGTTAGTTCACATCACGTAAGTCCCATGTCTCTCTGTGATTCCTCAGATGTTTTTGTCCTCTTTTCTGCCTCTTTGAATGACTGGATTATCTCAGGAGCCCTATCTTTAAGTTCTGAGATTCTTTCTTCTCCTTTAGTCTGTTGTTGAAGCTGTCCCCTGAGTTTTGAAATTCCCTAAATGACTCTTTCTAGTCTTTAAGTTCTATGACATCCTTTCTCATATTATCTAGCTCTTTAGTGACTTTTTCATTGACTTCCTGAAATACCTTTTTTGGTTTCTTTTTGTTGGTTTTCAACTTTCTCTTCAATTCCATCCACTTATTTGCCATCCATATTCCGACTTCCATCTCTGTAATTCTGGCAATTTCCTTGTGGGTGGAGTCCGTTACTGTAGTTTCATTTTCATCCCTTGGGGTTATCCAACTCTTTTCCTTTGTTAACGTTGCCAGGGTTCTTTTGCTGGTTTATTTCCATCTGGCTCCTTATCTCTTAGCACTGGGATAATAGGATTTCAGGGCCCCCCTTTCTCCATTGTGCAGAACTCTCCTGTTCAGTTAGGGGTTGGGGAGAACCCTACATGGACCTTTTTTTCTCCTATTCTGGAATATTAACCTGTCAGGGATTGAAAAGCTTTTCATTCTGACCATTTGCCCTGTGATTGCCACAGTTCAAGCCAGGGCTGGATGATATTTGTGTGTGGTGGAGGTTTGGTTACCTAGCTTGCTGTTGGAGGATTGTGTCTTGGGCTGGATGTCCCTCTCTATGGTGGCTATTGTTGTGAGGGATTGCTGTGGCTAGGGTCACCCAGTGGAGTGACAGTGGCAGTGGGTGGGTATATTTAGGCAATGGTTAAGGATGATTGGACTATGGGCATTTGCACAAAACAGGTCCAGGAATAATGGCTTTTGAGAGCTAGAGAGTCCGGCTTAAAGTTTTGGACCTTGGGGAGGTGCTGCCTGCCCAGCAGCTGGGGTGGAGACTCAAGGGGAAGTCTCGGGGCCTTGGCTCAATTCTAGAATCTCAGTGGTAGTGTCATAGGCCCTTCAGCCACAGGGGCAGAGACTCGACCTTGAGCATAGCAAGAGCTTCACAACCAGTCCTTGGAATTTTAGGGGCAGAGAAGCCTTTATGGGAGGCTATTATATCACCCTGCAGATTAGTAATGCCCAGTTACATAGCCAGGGGTTTGACTCAGCAGCCCAGGAGCCACATTTGCAGGCTGGAAGCTACTGGTGAGCCACGGTGCTCCCCCACCTAGGACCCACTGAAGCATCGTCCCAAGGCTACTGAGTCTCCTTCTCTGCTCAGGTCCCATGCATTCTCAGCCCCTAGTCAAAGGGCACAACATGGAGGAGTGTCCGTTCTGCCAGCTCCCCCCACAGTAGGATTGACATGAAGGCTACTGCTGGAAGTCTGAGTCCCAAGCACACCTGGCTGCATGTACTAGAGGATTAGGATGGCGTTACTTGCAGAAACTGAGATTGGCAGCCACCAGGTCTCTGCTGTGCCTGCTCTCCAGTGCGATGTCTCTGCACAGAAACCTAAACAACTCTACAATCAGCGTCTGTGTGGAGGAGGGAAACCCTTACAGCTTGAGCTGCATTTATTACTTGTGAAAATAAAGTATATTCATGGTAAAATAAATAAATAAATAAATAAATAAATAAAACAAAGAAAGGTATACAATGAGAAGGTGTTTTTGAAAATATAATTTTTAATTATGATGTATTAGTTGCTGACATTAACACCATCCCAAGACTATTCTATCCCAAAGGAAATTAGGTTATTGTATTTAATTAACAATTGTGACATCAGTTTTCTTAATGTTTAACACAGAGGTTGGCATAGTAGAGGCTCAGTTATGATCTGAATTTTAGTGTTGCCCAAAATTCATATGTTTGAATCTAATACCCAATGTGATATTCATAGTACCAGGAAGTGGGGCCTGTGGGAAGTGGTTAACTCATTACTTACCAAGGGCTTCACCTTTATGAACGGGATTAGCACCCTCATAAATGAGACTCGGGTGAAATCCTTTGCCCTGTGGGGATTCAGCAACCAGGCACCATCTATGAACCAGGAAGCCTTCTCCAGACACTGGATCTGCCGATGTCATGATCCTGGACTTCCCAACCTCCAGATCTGTTAGTAGAACATTTTTCCTATTTAGAATTACAACAGGTTGAAGATGTTTTGTTATAGCAGTGGAAACTGATTAGAACAAACTCTCAATAAATAATTCTTGATTTATAACATTAGAAGAAACCTGAAATAGTCTGATTTAATCTTGAGTTTATGGATGAGAAATCAATTTAAACATGCGTCATATCTAGGAAAATGGAATGAATTATAAGAAACTTCACCAGAATCTGGAATGGACCCCAGGCTGCACAGCCTTCAGTCTTCTGCTCTTATTACCATAGTCAACTTAAATTGAAATTCTTTTTCTAACATCCCCTGAAGCAAGATTAGTGTTGTCAACCAGATTAAAGAGTCTGCAGGGCTTCTCAGTGCCCACCTTAAATTAAATGCATCTAACACACCTGACTTAACCACCAGGGTCAGATGTAGAGAGTAAAGAATTCAGGACTGAGTCGGAAGAAAGGGCAGTTTCTTTTTCTTATCCATAGCTTCCATTTCTATTTCTTCCGCTCATTAATTTAGTTCAACATAGAGTTTTTGTTACAGACCACACACTGTTTTGGGGAGTAAGAGAAAAATGGCAACTATCACATTGTCCCTTCCCTAGAGATACTCTTCACTTCGATTTAGTGTGACCAAAACCACTTGTGCTTTGAGCAAACAGAGCCGGTTAATTAATTCTCTGTTGCAGGAGAAAAGGAGTTAGGACATTTTTTTAAAAGTTGTGTTATGATTTATCATTTCTTCTGTTAGAGGTTTTATATTAAAAATTAAAAAAAAACTCCCCTTTTTTATATACAAGGAAATACAAATTGTTTGTTTGCAACCTTAATTATACTTTCTGTTTCTTATAGATTGCCCACATGGCTGAAAACCTTTAGATATAGTGAAATCAAAGCCCAAATGCTTCTGGGTATTCTTTTTCCACAGCCTCATCCTGCACCAGGGAATTTTGCATTAGATTCTCTTATTAACACTTCTGTGTTGCCTTGCCTTCTGTCCCTTATGTCTAGAGTTCTTTAAATTATTTAAATTGTCATTGCCTTATGCATGTAAGTTTTTCTTGTGAGTCAATTCTTAAGAATTATCTAGAATTTTACTTGTTCACATTAAGCTTTTCATGGTAAATCCTACTTTCTTATTTTCTAAATGCCTTTTCTCTTTGTTTTTTTTTTTAAATTAAATCATAACTGTATACATTGAAGCATTTATAGGGTACAATGTACTAATTTTATATATATTTTGGAATGCTTACATCAAACTGGTTAACATAGCCTTCATCTCACTTACTTAATTACCATGTTAAGAGATTTATACTTCACACTTAATAGATTTGACATGTAACCTTGCAATATGCACCATCATTTACCTTCCCTTCATCCACCCTCCCCTCACCGCTCCCTTCCCCTTCTTCTTTCCCCTTTCATCCTGGGCTGTAGTTGTGTTTTATCTTACTTATGAAAGTGTGGGTGACTATAAATTGGTTTCATAATGGTACTGAGTACACTGGATACTTTTTCTTCCATTTTTTGAGATACCTTACTAAGAAGAATATGTTCCAGCTCCATCTATGTAAACATAAAAGAGGTAAAGTCTCCATCTTTTAAAAGGCTGCATAATATTCCACAACTTATTAATCCATTCATGGGTCAGTGGGCACTTGGGCTTCTTCCATGATTTGACAGTTATGAATTGAGCTGTAATAAACAATCTGGTGCAAGTATCTTTGTTGTAAAGTGATTTTTGGTCTTTTGGATATTTTTGAAAAGCATTGTCACATTATAAGATAGAAGTTGAAATGTTTCTTCTTCTGCAAAAATATCATGCTGTTGTAGTCCTCTCATTGAGGATTGGCCTTTGGATAAAGAAATAAATGATTAGTTTGTGATCACTAGAAATAGCTACAAAGCCATACATTGCTGAAATTTTATTTTTTTATTTTTTGATTCATTGAACAAACATTATTAATTGCCTTGTATGTGCAGGAATGAGTTCCCCTCCACTTCTCAGAGTTCTATTTGCCTCCCATGATTTTATGCAATCCTTCAAGCAATTCCCTTTGTCATATTTCATCCCCTTCTCCCTAGCAAAAGCTGCTGAAAGAGTCTAAAAATTACTTATACTAAGATGTGAGTGAATGATAAGTTTGATTTCATAATCCATTTCAAACGTATTTTAATTTCAAAGTGGGCAAAAGCCACAAAGACAAGGCAGTATCACTTCAGATGTTATCAGAGAAGGCTTTCTGCAAAAGAGAAGGACACATTGTCTTAACTGCCCTGGAATGACACTGTGTAAAGATCGCCAGACCTTTCCAGTTGTCTGGAGTCCTCAGTGGATAGATTTCAGTGCCAATTGGAGTTATTTGCAGTGTACAAATGGTTCTAGTTCTTCAGACATCATCAGGAGACTGGAACTGCATGTTTCTTGCACAGTATGTAAATAGGAGCCACGTGAGAACTCGGCTTGCCTCTGACACACCAGAGCGTGTTGAGGCAAACCCAGTTATGGCAGGTGCATCCACTTTGCTCATATTTAACTTTTCTTATACTGAAGCCAGAAAAGCAGCCTACGAGATGGGATGTGAGAAGCTGAAGCAGGGCAGCTGACCTCACCTGCTCAGCCTCCCCCACACACCTTCCATGATTATCTGGTTAAGGTTTCACCATAATGGTGAGGGCGTTTGTCTCAAAAGACTGTGGAGCAGGTAGTCACACAGACAGTAAGTCTTTTTAGAACAAAAGTTTCTCCGCTGTTTTCCTTGGTGATTCTCTTAGATATTTTGTTAGGGTAAAGTTTACTTTTATTAGTTTACTGTAGAGTGAATGCTGCTTTTCTGTTGTTTAAGCATGTTACGTGGTTAGAGTGAAGACTGCTTTGATGTTGTTTTCTGTCAGATAAAATTTTCTAGGTTTCCTGGTACTTCGTTATAAAAATTATTAGAATTGTAACTGAGGCAGAAGAGTCTTGGAGAGGCTACTCTCGCTGTTCTCCAGATTGCTGGCCTTCTGATAGCTAGTAAGGCTTGTTGGACCTAATTCCTGTCTCTGCATTTGGCTGACAGTGACAGGTGGCCAGATCCTCTTCATCTGGTGAAATTATTACTTGCTTTATTTGGTGTCTATCTCCTGCATGTTTTCTCAAGCAATAACATTTTATACAACCCTTCTCGGCCATTACGTGCCCACCCTCTCTGCTGCTTCTTCATCTCCCAGAGCCATCCTCTGCCAATCCTTTTCGTATCTCCCACAATACATGTCATTACCCATTCTCTTATTCACCTCTGCCACTTTATTCTTCAGAAGCATTCCATACTTAAAAAGTAAATAAAAAGTCCCTGGAACCTAGTGGTTTCAAAATGTCTTTACTGAAAATATTACGACTAAATTTTGGACATGGAGATTTTAAGAACTATTATTAGGGGAGATTCTGTATCATGCCCGTCTGATCAACTATTCTGAGAATCAACCTTCCTGCCAAAGGTTGATGAATTCTACAAATTGCAGAGAATTTGCACCGAACAGAGGCATTATTTAAAATCCATTTGCTCTGGAGGTTTTTAAAAAATGAAAGAAACCCAGGATACAAGGAAGCTTCTTGCAGAGATTTCGGATTATTTTGAGATTGTAAGCAAATTGCCTCTTAGCATGCAATTAACTCAGAGGTGTCGTATAACAAGTGCCAAAGGGCCAGAAGTAAAAAAATTATTTTGTCATTGGGAAAGTTCCTGGAAATTCTGGCAAGAGATAAATATATTAAATATAATATTATACATTTTTAGTTGTATTGACCAGGCAAATGGCTGTGCCAGTGTGAAATGAAGGCTACGTCTAATACATTTCTTTGGATTCTTTGACATAGATGATAAAAAATTTGGACAGTTTGAACAGAGTACACCCTCTGTGACCATGAAATGTGTTACGATTGGGTCAACAATTTCTTTATGCTCTAGGGTAAAAACAAACTACTTTTGCCTTTTGATTTATAATACTCACAATTGCAAAAACCGTGAACTTGTAAAGACTTCAATGTGAGTTTTGTAGACTCATCGTAAAACAGAGAAGGTTGCTGAGCTATCTGTCTGATTTTATGTGCATCATAGTGTTTTCCAGACATGCTCCTACCTCTTCATTTTCCCCAGAATTGGCTGATACTGGCATGATACTGGCGTGATACTGGCGTGATACTTGATATTCACTCAGTGTTCTCTCCCCCCATCAGTTCTCAAACAATGTCCATGCTGTTAAAACTCTCCGTTCTTCGTGCAGAATCACTGGCTTCTTTTTATTTGCTCATCTTTTATTCAGCTGCTACTTATTTTAATTTGCCTTCTTGTAGAATGTATTATTTACTATTCTTTAAGGCATTACCTGCAGTCAAAAATTCTTATATATGAAAATCTTTCAAAAATGTCTTTGACAGATTAGTAACAAAAATGGTTGAAGGAATGAAAGATGGTTTTAAAAAAACCTTAAGGTAAACATTTTCATTTCTACTTTATGGGAGCCACTAGATTTAGACATTGGAGTTCGTGGATAAAAATCTACTTGCCTAATGAGGCTAAATAAATGGTCACCAAAACTACCACACCACTACCCAAGGCATCCACCACCACCATCATCACCATCATCATCATATTAATCAGGTTCTCTGGAGAAATAGAACCAATGGGAGATTTAAAACATGTATTTATAAACATATATGACATGTGCAATATATATTTATAATATATGTGGAGAAAGAGAGCAGCAGATAGAGAGATTTATTATAAGTAATTGGCTGACACAATTATGGAGGCCTGCAAATCTCAGAATCTGTAGGCTGAGTTTCTAAGTTAGATACTCAGAAGGGCTGTTGGGGTAGTTCCCATCCAGGGTCAGCAGGCTCAAGACCCAGAATGGTCCCATGTTTCAGTTCAAGTGTGAAGGCAAGAAGAAAGAGATGTCCCAGTTTGACCATGGTGAGGCAGGAGGAATTCTGTCTTCCTCAGGGGAGGGTCAGCCTTTTTGTTCTAGTCAGTCTTTCAACTGGTTAGATGAGGCACGCCTATATAAGGGAGGACCATCTTTATGGAATCACAGTGACTTTACTGTTTCAAATAGAATACAGATATAGGATCCCAGACATACAGTGACTTACTTGCAATTTATTGTAAGACAATTATTTACAATAAATCTTTCTCTCTTTCTCCACATATATTATATATATTATAAATATATAGTATATGTCATATACATTTATAAATATATATTCTAAGTCTCCCATTGGTGTTATGAGTGGATAACTAATGTGTAGTTGTGATGCTGCTTGGACAATAGCATGGAAGAGCAGCCAGGGGGACAGGAAATATAGTATGTAAAACCAGGATTTGTCATTTAATTGTTGTGAAATCTCAGGAAAATCACGTTAGTTCAGTTTTTCCACCTAGAAAGTGGGGATGATGGCCTACAGTGTTCCTAAGTGTCTGGAGTAACATATGCAAATATGGCCCTATATGTCACGCCCAACTGAAACTCATGGTATGCTGCCTGGGTGCAGAGATCATTTCAATACTGTCCGTGATTTATCTCCAGAATTTAGTCAATCGGATGCAACTGGTGAACAGTTAATGATTAAATTAATGAATGATGTTCTGGACCGTTAGGTGGTTTGGGATAGAGAAGAAATAATAACTCTTCACCAAAGCCTTGCAAGAACATAAAAATCTTCTACGTGTATTTTACTAGTCTCACACAGGATCGTGTGAAGAATGGTTAGGGGAAGGAGCTATCCATGATATAGACAAGGCTGCATTTATCTCTACATGAAGAGTAACTCTATCCATTCATGATCTATCTTGAGGTTTTATTTATTTTGAAAACATTCATTGAACACCTATAGTGTGGTGCTAGAACATACATTAATGAATATAGTTTAATGTCATGAATGTGTCATCAAACCTTTCATGTGTTACTGGAAATTTAATGAACAGAAATTGGGCTGATTGTTTGCACAAAGTAGTGTCAAAATATGGGGAGCAAGAGGGATGGGTGGATTTTGTACCCTGGAAATCTTTTCAAAACAGGATCTTGATTCCTTTCCTTGGGATAATTTAACTCAGGCGACTCGTGCTTAGCTAGATAAATTGAACACACTTTTGCCTCAGTTACCCAAAAAATTAAATTAAATTTGAATTTTATGGTCTACACTTTTTTCAGGGACTGTTGCCATTATCCAATTCTGTTTTTACAATGAAAACAGGGGTACCAAGTATAATCCTACCAAGAAACAGAGGGTTACATTCACACATGGCTCCCCACGCTCTCCTCTGGGGGTGTTTTGGCAGACTGCTGGTAAATGCCATTGCACTGCTGCTTAGGGACAGCTGAGGGCAAGGCTATACCACTTCATTTTAATTGGGTGCAAATTGAAATCCTGCAGTAATTAGATCAAGAGAACTCTAAGACTTTATTTGCCTTAGGGTCCGTAATTTAATGGGAAATCTGCCAAAATTTCTGACTGGTAAAGTATAAAGGGGCCATAAAACTTCCCAGACCAGTGTTTTTTCAGAGTGGGCTTTAAATTAAAAAAGAAAAAAAAATCTACTTAAAGGCCTCTTGGGTGTCTTGGTTGGGTAGAATTCTCTTACTACTTATAATGAAAATATGTTATGTTGGATAAAGAAAATGACTTTAATTGGGGGAGAAAATGTTGCACAGGTGGTTTCCCTGTATAAGTCCCCAGAGACAATAACAAGTGGATTGAACAATAAGCACCTCCGTGAGACTCTGACCAGGCAACAAGGGGAAAGTGGACCAGACCCGGAGCTAGGCTGTAAGCTGTGCCTGTTTCACATGAGGCAAATGCGTTTGTGTAATGGGAGTGGTGAGCATTGGGGGAACAGCCTGGCAGAGAATGAGGACGGAGAAAGTTTGGAAGAGATTTTTTGTGGGGACAGACTTTTTAGAAGCTTATTTTGAGTCAGAAATAGAAAGGAGAGCAGGAAAAGAAAGGAAAGGGGAGGAGAACGCTTCAGTCACAGGAGAGAGCCACAGTAATTTTTGCAGGCAGGAAGGAGATGCGAGGTGTAGTTTGTTTTATAAAAATCTTTGTCTTTCAGGCATTCACTTGTACACACTATGCACTTAACGGATTTGCTCAATTGGGTTATAAGTAACACCACACGAAACAAACTCCATCTAATGTTAGAGAGATTATATCACCCAGGCAAGGCTGGCGGTGATGGTGTTTTCTTACAGGCATTCTGCTGGCTGGAAGAGAGCGGGCTTCCAGCACACAACTGGGGAACCTGAGGAAAACTGGCCCCCCGAAAGCCTGGCAGCAGGCTGGGCTGTCCACTGCCTCCCCTGGGACGTACAATCAGCTTAACACAAAACAGAGACACCTGACTCACTGGCACAGCGGAGAGACCAGGAATATTTTTACCAACTTATTCTTGCCTTTTGTCCAGACATTTTATGTTTTAATTTATGTCAGGTACTCCCAGTTTCACAGGGATACCTCTGTTCACACACCAACAAGGTTTAACAATTCACAGTCAAACTCAAATAGATAAGAATTTACCAACCCCCCTCCCCCCCCAAACACAACAGAGAACATAATGCAATACATAGAAATAATTTTCACTGCACAAAATCAGTTCTGTAAGGTTCTGCAGGACACCCCTATAGGTTGCTCTCCTCAGTTGTCCTTAGAAAGATGTGCAGCCATCAGCGGCCTTAGTCTTCTCTCCACTAACCAAGCTGTGGACCAGGAAGTTGATTTAGTGTCCAGGGCTCTCGTGGAGGGTAAGGCAAGCTGCCCATAATTTCACAGCCAGAATGAGAAATCTTTCTGGAGCTTGGTGTGGGTATCTGTCTCCCTTAGAAGGTTTAGGTATTGTTCCTTGGTTTGGAGCATATGTATTTTCAGCCGCTAGTATTTACCCTGGACAATTCTAATTTGAGTCATGCTTCTAGTTTTTGAAAGAATGAATTATTTATGTTGTTCTTGATGAGCAGCGATGAGATACATCTTTTTTTCTCAGAATAAATATAGGTAAAAATCAAATTCTGTACCTTCTTAGCAACCGTAATAGCTAATTTGAATGCTTGACTTCTCAATGAACCAATCATCAAGACTTCCCTTTCGTTGTAGTTTTAATGTATTTGCAAGAGATGCAAGATTCTTCATAGGTCTAATTATTTTTTCAATCCTTCCTTAAATTATTGGAAGCAGGTAACATGGGTCAATAGTGCTTTTTTTTTGCAAAGTTCTATTGGTTAATGTAACATTGCTTTGAATCAAGTTTATTTGTAGTATATAATAATCATTAATTTAATAGTTACAGGAAAGAAAAGAATTCTAAGGTGAACTTTTTTTAAATTTAATATTAAAGATTAAGTTACATTGCTTGCATTTGTTAGGTAAGGTCCAAGATATAGTTGAGCCCTTCACTCAGAGGGTGTGTGCATGCCCCTACAGTTTGCCAATTAGGTGAGAGTATACCAATCCTCCTACCTTCTTTCCTCTCCCCTCTCCCTTATACCCACCCCATTTGAATTTAATTATGTTTTTTTCTTGTGTGGGCATGAAGTTTTTTACATATTGGTTTCATATTAGCATTGAGTACATTGGACACTTTCTTTTTCATTGTTGTGATACTGTACTAAGGAGAATATTCTTCAACTCTATCCAGGTCAATACAAAAGATATAAAGTTTCCATCTTTTTTTTTTATTATAGATAAAAATATGCACCATAGATGTAGCCCGACCCATTACCCTTCCTCCACCCAAACCTCCCCCCTCCCTTCCCCTTCCTTGGTCCTTTCCCCATAGTCTTGTGCTATAGTTGGGTTATAGCCATCATGTGAAAGCTATAGTTTAGCTTCATAGTAGGGCTGAGTACATTGGATACTTTTTCTTC
>CAUYPK010019488.1:0-28654 GCA_963574355.1 Loris lydekkerianus
ATTCCTCTGTGTCGTCTTGTTCCCAGACTGACTTGTCTTTTGATTCTCAAGTGTCTCTTCCCATTAGTGTTCACACTCAGACATTTTTGCCCAGCTCTAAGGTAACTTCATCCATTGCTGCTCAGACCGATGCATTTATAGACACTTGTTTCCAGCCAGGTGGGGTCTCCAGAGAAACTCAAACTAGTGGGATGCAGAGTCCAATAGATGACCACATACAGATGGACCAAGCTGGAATGTGTGGAGACATTTTTGAGAGTGTTCATTCATCGTACAGTGTTGCTACAGACAATATCATAAGCAGCACGTTAGCAGAGACTGTAACCCATGGTTTGTTGCCTGAGAATGATCCTAAGACTTTAAATCAAAATGTTGAGAAATCTGCACCAATTATAAACTTAAGTGCACAGAATAGTATGCTTACTTCACAGAATATGACTGATAATCAGACCCAAACCATGGATCTATTCAGTGATTTAGAAAACATCTTGTCAAGTAATCTGCCTGGTCAGACATTGGATAATCGTAGCCTTTTGTCTGACACGAATCCTAGATCTGACATCCAGCTTCCATCTGGCCAAGTTCAGAATCCAGGAATAGATTTTGACATTGAAGAGTTCTTTTCAGTCTCAAATATCTAGACTCAAACTGAAGAGAGTGAACTTAGCACAATAAACACTGAACCAGTCTTGGAATCTCTGGACATAGAGACTCAAACTGACTTCTCATTCACACCTCTGCTCCGTCCTATGGATGTAGGGGAAATTCCAACTTCTTAGGCCTTGAGATGTTTGACACACAGACACAGAAAGACTTAAACTTCTTTTTAGACAGTAGCCCTCATCTGCCTCTAGGAAATATTCTGAAACACTCCAGCTTTTCCATGAGTACTGACTCATCTGACACCAAGACCCAAACTGAAGGAGTTTGCACTGCTAAAAACATACCCACTGTGGAAAGTAAGATTCAGTTGAACAGCATAGTGACACAGACCATGAGTTTTGGTTTTGAAACCCTGGGGACCTTGTTCTTCACTAGCAATGAAACTTAAACAGCAATGGATGGCTTTCTTCTGGCTGATTTGACCTGGAACACGATGGAATCTCAGTTCAGCTCTGTAGAAACCCAGACCTGTGCCAAACTACACAGAGTCTCCAACTTCTAAAAGTGGAGTCCGTGTATGGGGTGGCAATTACCATTTCCTCTGGATTTGGAAAATGGGGAATGGGGACAACAGTATTAATATTGTTGAATGTAGTCGAAGATGCTGTTGCTTAGGTTCTTCGCAGTTCTTTGCCTTTTGTACTTATAAACATGAAATTGGTGCGTAAATGTGTGTATTATAAAGTTTAAGATTTTGATCTCAAAAAAAAAAAAAAAAAAAAAAAAAGAAGTCATAGCCATCGCAATCAGGCAAGAGAAGGAGATCAAGGGTATTCAAATAGGAACAGAGGAGGTCAAATCCTTGCTCTTTGTAGATGACATGATCTTGTATCTGAAAAACCCCAGGGACTCAATACAAAGCTCGTAAAAGTGATCAAGGAACATAGCAGCATCTCAGGATACAAAATCAATACCCACAAATCAGTAGCCTTCATATACGCCAAAAATAGTCAAGTAGAGAATAAAATCAAAGACTATTCCTTTTACAGTAGTGCCAAAGAAGATGAAATACCTGGGAACATATCTAACAAAAGATATAAAAGATCTCTATAAGGAGAACTATGAAACGTTGAGAAAGGAAACAGCAGAAGATATCAACAAATGGAAGAACACACCATGCTTGTGGCTAGAAAGAATCAACATTGTAAAATGTCCATACTACCTAAAGTAATCTATACATTTAATGCAATCCCCATCAAAGTATCAATGTCATACTTGAAAGAACTTAAAAAACTAGCACTCCGATTCATACAGAACGAGAAAAAAACCCAAATAGCAAATATGGGTCTGAGAAATAAAAACAAATCTAGAGGCATCATGTTGCCAGATTTCAGATTATACTACAAGTCTATAGTGATTAATGATTAGCATGATACTGGCACAAAAACAGATCTATGGAATAGAATGGAGAATCTAGGATGAACCCAGCCACATAGCCACATACTGCCATTTGAAAAAAAAAAAACATTTTTTTTTTGCAGTTTTTGCAGTTTTTGGCTGGGGTTGGGTTTGAACCTGCCACCTCCAGCATATGGGGCCAGCACCCTACTCCATTGAGCCACAGGTGCCACCCTTGCCATTTGATTTTTGACAAACCTAACAAAAACATGCACTGGAGGAAATAATCCTTACTTACCACATGCTTCTGGGAGAACTGATTATCTGCATGGAGAAGATTGAAACTGGACCCACACCTCTCACCATTGACAAAAATTGATTCTCTCTGGTTAAAAGACTTAAATTTAAGACACAAAACAATAAAAATTCTAGACGACAATGTGGGGTAAACACTTGAAGATATTGGCCTGGGAAAACATTTTATGAGGAAGACACCTTCCCCAGCCCCAACCCACCCCGACAATGGCAGCAACACCAAAAATAAATAACTGAGATTTGATCAAGCTAAAAAAGCTTTTGCACAGCTAAAGGTACCACAAACAAAGCAAACAGACAGCCTTTGGAATGGGAGATTTTTCCATGTTATGATTCTAACAAAGGCCTGATAACTAGAATCTACAGAACTCAAATTAAACGATAGGAAAAGAGCATACAACCCCCTCTATAAGTGCACAAGAGAGTTGAGCAGAAACTTCTCCAAAGATGACAGAAGAATGGCCAATAAACACATGGAAAAAATGATCATGGTCTTTAATAATCAGAGAAATGCAAATCAAAACCACTCTGAGATACCACCTAACCCCAGTGAGATTAGCCCACATCACAAAGTCCCAAAACTACAGATGCTGGTATGGATGTGGAGAGAAAGGAACACGTCTATACTATTGGTGGGACTGCAAACTAATATAGCCTTTTTGGAGAAAAGTATGGAGAGTCATCAAAGAACTAAAAGGAAACCTTACATTTGATCCCACAAGTCCATTCTACTCAGAGGTTTCTACCCAGAAGAACAAAAATTATTTTACCACAAAGACATCTGCACTAGAATGTTTACTGTGGCTTCATTCACAATTGTGAAGTCGTGGAAGCAACCCAAACCCATCCACCCATAAAAGGATCAACAAATTGTGGTATATCTATACCATGGAATACTATTCAGCTATTAAAAAAGATGGAGAACTTACATCTTTTACATTTACCTGGATGGAGTTGAAACACATTCTTCTTAGTAAAGTCTCACAGGAATGGAAAAATAAATTTCCAATGTACTCAATACAAATATGAAACCAATATATAAACAATTACATGCTCATATTAACAATAAAACACAAATGTAGTCTAGTACAGGAGCAGGAGGAGGAGGGGGAAGGAGGAAGAACAATTGGCAGAAGGAGGGAGGGCATGAGGCAGGACTGAGGGTGTATAACACGCCCCCTAGGTGAGGGGTTCTTACACAACTGGAACTTTACGCTGGTAGTGAGAACAATGTAATCTAAAAATGTGTACCTTCATATTAATTTGAAATAAAAAAAATGGAGACTAAAACCTCCTAGGGAGGTGACACAAAAAAGCAGCCCCGCTCAGTGTGTGATTTATCCTGCAAATTCCCATGAATACCAGAGAAAAAACATGTAAAAAGCTTTATGGAAGGAAGGGAGGGGAAAAGGGAAGTTTGAAATTCCTTTCAGTGAGGCAGCCAAGGGTCAGTTTTGAGCAAGAACAAGAAATCTTCTGTAACCCAAAAACACTAATAGGTGACATGTATTGATGTTGAGCAGGACACTAAAAGGTATCTTTAACCCCCCCCCCCCCCCTTTAAGGACAAGGACTCTTAAGTAAACCACGTTTAATGTGGCCCATTGAACAACCTGTCTCCTATTTCTGTTTATACTCTTTTTTTTTTTTTTCAAAGCTATCACCAAAGTAGGGTACTTTAGATTGATAATTTAGATCTTCTCAAAACATGACAAGAAATTAAAAGTTAATTGGTTTTTAATTCACCTAGTACAAGTTTAAAAAAGGTAATTTGTCATTTCTGATCTGACATTGCTTATGGGCATGGCAACTATAGAAGAATTATGGTCGGGGTTATAGAAAATGATAGGAAGAGGAAATTGGTTTTGAGTCTTCTTAGATTTTGCATCAACATTCTTTGCTGCTGTTGTTTGCCGGCTTTATTGCCCTATTCATATTTATGCTTGTCAGCAAATTTCCCTTGGCTACATTCGAAAGGCAGCTGTTCATCCACACTCCCCAATGAATAAATATATCAAAGCCAATTCTTGGCCCAGGGATATGATCTGATCTCTAGAAGAGTTGCCAGCTTCCTTCTTTTAAGACACTCACAGTATGTTACTTGGATCCAGGCAGCTTACATATTTATTTATTTTTAAGTTAACTATTACTATATTCCAACAAAAGTAGGAAAATCACTGTTGGAGATTCAAGGTTCAAAGCAGCAAGTAATGCAATTATTTAAACACCCTACAGAGGGTCTGTAACACCCTAAAATAGGAATGGTACAGATTCTTTCCTAAAAGCTTTTAATAGGTACAGTAAATGGAGTTCCCTTGCTAGCAGAAGAGGTCTGGCTGACCAAGACTTTGACACACGCCCAAAGCAGCTAATAACTTGGCTCATGTCGTATGATAAGGGAACACCACAGGCAAAATCACACTGCTATGAAGCTTTCCTACACCCGAGATGAGCATTCAGCTCTCAAAATAATGCTTACAGTTACATAACAAGACTGCTGACAGGGGACAGGGAGCATCCAGACCACACAACAAAACCTTTGTTTCGATGTTAACTGACCCACATGGACAGAAAGTATAATAAACATGGCCTGTGAATACTAGAGGGAACCAAAGGCAGTGGGAAGAGTATCGCTAAAAATGATGAGTGTCAAGATGATTTCAAAGGACAAAGTTATTGGAAAACTTAACTTCCCTACAAGGAAGTGGTAAGCCTTTTAACTGAAAATAAACTTGCCTAAATAAGACCAAATCCTGAGCTACAAATAGGTCACAGTTAAAGTTAGTTGGAGAAGACATTCTAGAGAAAACAGTAGCAAGATCTGGCAGTAATGTTGTCCTATAGCAGGGAGAGAGTCAAGAAAAACAGCCTGTACAATTCACCTCTCTGAATCCAAATAATTTATCTTAACATGCATTGCAACTT
This sequence comes from Loris lydekkerianus, assembly GCA_963574355.1. NCBI lineage: Eukaryota > Metazoa > Chordata > Mammalia > Primates > Lorisidae > Loris > Loris lydekkerianus. The sequence continues at coordinate 5,242 of CAUYPK010019488.1, forward strand.
GTTCCTATTACCAGCATAAGGGTCTGTCTTCTTTGTTGGAGTGTATGCTTCCTGAGGCCTCAAGCTTGACACACGGCAAGGGCACCATAAATATTTCTTAAACAAATAAGGATATGTATGTATCAGTATGCAGGTGGAAAATCATAGCATTGCCACCATCACTAATGGCTTTCCTTCACTTAACAAGCCTTGGTGAATGAAGAAAAGCCTACCCGTTTTCCCCAGCCTACAAAGTTAAGAACCAACTCACTTCAAAATTTTGAAATTATTATCCCATGGAAAATGAAAACTTTTCTCATCTAAATAATTATGGCATTATTATTTCAGCATAACAGTAACATTTATATTTTAACCAATACAACAGGCCAATCTGTCACACTGGAAACTACTCAATCAGGTGCATATTTCATTAGCAGAATTTGCTTTTTAAAAATTCCTGTAAAACTATTCTAAATACTGATGACCCCCATTTCCAAGTCAGATGTGCAATTATATGACAAATCAGTAGTACTTATGATTTTGCAATTATTGTGATGCATCTGACTACGCATGTCCTTTGTCAGTGCAGTTGAGAGGAAAGTGCAAACCTAAACTTTCCTGGAATCCGGGTCCTTTTAACTATAATTTTGTCAGAACCAGATGGTATGTGCTAAGGCTGTTTTTGTGAGAGACTTCAGATTTGAAATATGTGATAAATGCTTCTACATGGATAGGTTGACCTTCTATGCCTCCAAAAGATACTATGAAAATTATGAAGATTATAAAATCTTCAATCTCCTAACAGTGTATTCCCGCCCTTCCCTTCCTTACTCATATACTCTAAATCCCTCAAAGATGGGACAGAAGCTGACTCTATGATACCAAAGAGGTTTAAACAACAGGATGGCGCTCCACAGCACTTGACATGCTTCATCCATATTCTGACTTTGTAAAATTTAAAGTTTTCAGTTTGCATATATTACATGAATAAATATGTCAACTTGTCATATGTTGAAATATCCCTCACTTATCATATAGTATCAACAAGTTCTAAAATACAGATTCTAAAACTGATACCCATATAGTAACTTCATCTTGAGTGAGCCATGTGCCATTTTTTACAAGAGACACACTTGCCAGTATAGAAAATATGAATTAGCTTTTTTACTATATATTCTGATTGCTGTAATAAATCTGGAAAGGTCTATACCTAATACAAATCAAATACAGCCTACATCATATTTAGGTATGGTGAAACACATGCTAAATAGCAATTTAAAAGAACTACCAGACCATTGGCATGTAGCCTGGAGTACTCTAGTGACAGCACTGACTGAATGTGATTTTCAGGTAGTATGCTGAGTATATAACTGTATTTATTACAGTCCTCAAAACAGTTTTACGAGGTATTTAGTGTTGTTATCTCCATTGGTATGCATGAGAGGAAACTGAGGGTCAGAAATGTTATACAACATTCCCAAAGTCACACAGGGAGTAGTACAACTGAGTCTGCTTTCTTAGGCATTTGGCTATCTTGCTTCTGTAGTACCTTTTTCATAAATATATATACCCTGAGGTATATAGAAATGTTTTACCTGAATAGTACATTTTATCCTAAAAAAGTTCTACTCTACAGCTTTAGCTGAGGTACTTAGTTGCTGAAAAAGAAAAGAAAATCCATATTCCCATCTACTGTCTTACTCATGTCTTCCTACAGACCCTTCCACACACGTACCAGAGGAATCCCATAAAAACCAAGACAGTGCGGACACTGAGCAAGGCCAATGAAGACTTAATCACCAAATCAGAGTTCATCTGCCTGGACTTGAGCATGGTCGCTCAATGACATAGAAATATGGGGTTAAACAGTGGGACTATTAATACTAAGTTTTATGAAAATAGTAGTTTTAAATAAAAAGTGCTCCAATCCCCACTAGAAAAAGCAATAATAGCATTAGTCTTTCCTCCTTTTCTGCTTCCTTTTCCACAATGCAATGGCATCTTTAAACATGTGCCATGTTTAAAAAGAAAGAATCTACTGGTTTATTGGGCCATTATTGTCATGGCTGGACCACCTCTAAATTTTAGAGCTATCGTCAATATATTAAATACTTAAGTACCCTTCAAAAATGTAGGAGGCTCTGGGAAATCACAGAGGAAAGAGAGAGTTATTCTGTCAAATGGTTTGAGATCATTTATCTTTTTAATTGGAGACATGATTCTATGAGTGATAAAGCCTAAACCAAAATCTACCTCTTAAGAATAACAAAAATAGTGGAAATCGTTTGCAAGGGGAATATTTATATAATTGAGAGGCCAAACTGTTTGCTAGAACTTTAGCTTTACATGTTACATAGACACAATATAACTAGTCAACACAGGTCAGGATTGTTCTTTAAAAAGATATTGTGCAATTATAATTCTTATTTTTTCATTAAACCAGGTTTTGCTAGGCAGTTGGACTTCAAATAACTATATGTATTAAGTAATGTAAGTAATTTTCCCAAGAATGGTTTGTGCTTTATAATTCAAATTTTTCATTAATGTTCCCTCTCAACTTCAATTAATGAGATTTAAAAAATGATCAGAATAACCAACAAAATATGAATGCAAAGTAGTGTTGGGAGGGTGGATAAAATTGCTTAATGGACTGAAAAACATCAATTGCTTAATTATACAGAATACATTGAGCTGAAACAATATCACTCAGTTTCTATTAAATCTTCCATCAACAGAGATAGAAGCTTCTGGCTGCTTAGAGAAACTTCTTCCAGATTTGGGAGGACTACACAATTTTTGGATCTGAGCAATGTGATCTCGGCTGAATGGGTAAGAAACATAACAGTGACAACATTTCAAGTGTCCCCAGGATTGGAGGACAACACTCGTTGAAATAGTCAATAACAAATTGATAAAAATAGGCATTTACATCATTTTTAGGCACTGAAATGTTTAGGAAAGCTAGTCTAACTAGCTTATGCCAGGAAAGCACATGTTCTATACTAGTAATCCTGCTTGTTTCTGGTTAGAAAAGAAAAAATTAAGCATACTTTAAAAGATGACATTTTAAAGTCTAAAACTAAACTTATACCTAAGTAATAAATTATATTGTATTCTCTACAGATGGTCATTTTCTCCTTTTTTAATAATGGCTAACGGTAAACATTTGAAAAAAAGTAATTTGAAGAACTGTCTCCTTATGCTCTTCGCAAGAGCCAAGATGGATTATCAAGACCAATCTCTACTTATCCACCCAACAATATAAAGCCATGTGTCCAGCCTCTAATTTGAGAGTATGCAGTAAAACAGTAGATTTGCAACATTGCAAATCAAGAAAAATGGAAAATAAAGAGTAGGCTATAGAGGTATATATTCTGTAACTTAGAATAGACCCATTATTCTCCCATACAGAGTAGATGACAGATGATCAAATAATATAATTAATATTTTTTTATAGACAGAAAGAAAACAAATAACACATTAGACACAGCCTTTGAGCTAAATATAATCTCATACCGGTCTCGGGCACCACACTAGGGTTTATACCACCACTACTCAGTAGAACTTTCTGCAGTGATTGAAATGTTCTAGATCTAAGATGTTCAATATGGAAGCCACAGCCACAGCAGATATTGAGTACTTGAAATGTGACCAAAGCAACTTAGGCACTAATATTTTAATTTTATTTCACAAGTAGTTACATGTAGTTGGTTACTTCTGTATTTGAAATGAAGTTCTATAATTCTCTTTTTACTGTCTTTGACAATGACACTCCTGAGGTTGTGAAATACAAGACAAGTTTATCACTGTGTTGCATTTTGTTGCAGCAATAAACAACTCCATGTATGAATAACTAAATATTATTTTATATCATGTTCTTGCAATCTTGCAACCTTCACTACAGGACCCAGGCTGAGAGGAAAACCTCTCTAGGATATTATCAGCCTCACGACAGAGGTGGTGAAGAGAGACACTCAGGCTGCAACTGCATTTTTAAGTTCCCATTTAAAGGTAATTTGTTGTTGTACACACATTTTATTGGTCAAAACTACCATGACCTCTCTTGATTTCAGTAGGATGGAGGCTAATGTCACATGGCCAAGCTGATGTGAAGGGCGCCAGGTAACACAATCCTACTCCAGAAAGTGGCAGCAAAAGTTTCCAAAACAATAGGGCCTACCCTGAGCATAAAATGTGGATTTCAAGATTTCAGTCAATGAGTTCAGCCCAGGTTATAGAACATTTTGCTTTATATTGATCATCAGATGGGATGTAAAATGTCATCAAATGGATATAAAATCTGAGAATCATATCTTTCCCAGCCACTTCCAATAATAATAAATAATAATAACCACAAGGACAGCAATCACAATAAAAACAGCAGTAACAGAAACAGAACAGCAGTGACAGCAGCAGCACCTACTGAGTGCTCCCCTGTGCCGGGCACTGCCAGGGGTGCTGTAGACACAGGACTGCTCTGAAGTCTCACCCCAGCTCCATGAAGTCTGCATCATTTCCCTTAGCCCCCTTGCAAGGGAGGAAGCTGAAGCTCAGGCCTGCAGCCAGAAAGCTAAGAAACTGCAAAGTTCACTTACAACCACTGACAGTTCAGATAGGCCTGACCTCAAAACTTGCTCTTATTCCACAATAGAGCACTGGCATCGGGCTTGCCCTTCACCAACTGCAGTTGTGAGCATTAAAGTTAGGCAGTTCAGTTCCAGTATCAAATTTACCTAGAACCACCTACCCTAAACTCCCCATCCCCTACCTTCTAACATTCTTAGCAGCCCCCAGGGTAACCATCACCCATATCTGCCCCTGCCAAGTAGATACTACATCAATTTCTCACCACCTTTCTTGGAAAATGTGAACTTCTAGGGCCTGTTTACCACTTTCTCATTGCTGTTCAGCCTGAAATATGAACTGACATTAAATATGGATGGTGACCTAACAGTCAGAAACAGGCAATGCCTTCCATTTAGATGCCCCGAAAAAATGGTGAGGAGATGGCCCCAAGGCCTTCTGGCCGCAAGCCACAGAAGTGATAGAAGAGTCCAGGTCAAAATGGACCCTTTGCAGGGCTTGAAAATAACTGAAATTAATAGACTCTAAGAAACAACAGCATCGGGGAATTTGCTAAGTTAGCTAATTTCACAATAAGCAAACTAAGAAGGAGCTATGAAAGGGACGTAGCCAGCAAGCTGATGCTGTAAGAAGAGGTTACGAGGAGAGAACGTGAGGGCAGAAAACTAATGCTGTATAGGCCAGGCGCGGGGCCCATGCCTGTAATCCCAGCACTCTGGGAGGCCAAAGCAGGTGGATTCCTTGAGCTCAGGAGTTTGAGACCAGGCTTAGCAAGAGCGAGACCCCATCTCTAAAAATACCCATGCGTTGTGTTGGGTGCCTGTCGTCTCTGCTACTTGGGAGGCAGAGGCAAGAGGATCTATTGAGCCCAGGAGTGTGAGGTATGACGCCATGGCACTCTCTAGCCATGGCGTTCTACCTAGGATAACCGAGTAAGACTTTGTCTCAAAAACAAAAACCAAACCAAACAAAAAAATAAAAATAAAAATAATACTATATTAATTATCAACCATGTTAGACCCTCTATTAAACAACCACTTATAATAGTTCTAAGCAGTAGGCATTATTTATCTTTATTTTATGTAGGAGGAAATTGGGGCCATGAGAGGATAAATTCATTGTCATAGTCCTCAAATGGACTCAAAGCTGGATCTGACTTCAGGTTTAAGTTTTCCTGATTTCTAAAATCAGAACAATTTCATGAAATGGAAGAAAAAAGAACTACCAATTGGGGCAGGGGTATGCCTCAAATCAGGACAATCCAGCTTACCAGGCGATGTGATGTTAAGAATCTCTTACCTGTGGCAAATTTTCCTTCCAAGACATGTGGAACTGATTTTGCAAAGAAGAATACATGATCTAGCTTCCCCTCGTGAGTGTAAGTGATAGTGACAGAACTATATTGTGTGATTGCAGTACCTCTCATCAAGGTAATCAGGGACTCATACAAGTTTTAAAGTAGGTTTATTTTAACGACTGGAATCAAGTGGGCAAACAACTCTGCCAGCAATAAAGGTTTAAAATCAGAGAACACAGTAAGACTCTACAATCTTCAAATGGATGAGCTCTAATACCACATGCACTTTGCAAAAAGTCCACTCAAAGTAGGTTTTGGGTCACCTTAAGAGTTTTATATCTTGCCTCAGTTGGATTTCCTACTATTCTTTATAAATGCTTAAGTTGAATTCTTTTAGGTTTAGTTATTAAATATTCCATGTGAAAACACAGGAAACTTGAATTTGTGAAGTGCTTGAAGAAATCTGGGAGTCACATAGAACATATGTACACCATGCAAGCGGGTGAGGGCACTACCACTTCACATGGCTGGAGATCAGCGTGTGGCTAAGGACTGAAACCCAGTCATGATAGCACCACCAGCCAAAACTACCAACACCAGCCTCCCCCTCACCCCCACTACAGGAAAAGAAATTCCATTTAATTAGTGATGGCCAGGAAATATGGAGGCTAATTAAACAGAGAGAAAAGGCATAAGGCAGAGATTAACAGAGAAAAGAAAGACGAGACGTAATGGACTCTCCTGGCTTCAGCTCTCACTTCTTTGTTATCAGGCACTTACGCCTGTGATAGGGGTATAATCAAATTCATGCCACCATACAGACATACTTTGTAACACTGCTAAACTTACATAGTAAGCAACAAAAGTCTCAAAATCCATGAAAGAAAAAAGGGGATAATTCAGAGACTAAGCATAAAGAAAATGGAATAGAACATAAGCAACTCTTATCTTCCAAATATCCAGAATCATTGTCTGAAATGATTGCTCTTTATTCCTTAATCTCGTCCAGGGAGAAATTAACAGAGATAGGTAGAGATAGAAAGACACTTTTCTTAAACAAATTAAAAGAAAACTTAAGTGGAGAACTGAATGAATCAAGATGGCTAAGAAAATGCACATTTGTCTAATTTAGGCCCAATCTCATAAAATGATAGTTATAAAATGAAAATAAGTTAAAAAAAAAAAAAGTATACATACACACACACACACACACACACAAATATAGCTAAACCAGCACTAGAAGCCAGAAAGTATACCACAGACCGACCAGGGCATTAAAAATTACTAAAACATATAAAGCAGATAGAATTGCTATATAAGAGAAGAAAGAGAGAAGCAAACATCTCCAAAAAAAAAGGTACAAAATTATCTTTCAGATATGAGTAATTCCAAGGCTTTTCTAACAGCAGAGTAAAACAATTATTAAAAAATCAGAAGAGGACAGCCACCAGGGTACTTACAACAATTTTACAAATTCATTAAGCTGATTCAATCGTTTGCTATACCAAACAGCAGAGGGATGACAGGTGCCCCTAAGATAAGCCCCTACATAACCCTTTTAAATAAAACAACAGTAAGACGAGAAAGAACTGCAGAAAACATGTTCTGCTGACACTGCAGGGAGAAATAAAAGAAGGGCCTGACTTCAGCCTACGGGCTGCCCTGTCTAAACTGAAGTTCTAATACCAGACTTCATTCTGGGACAGAATAAGGCAGGTGTTGGTAATTCATGTCCTTCATGAAATAGAAAGGATTTAATTCCTACAAACTCAGCAACATTCACAGGCCTCTGGTCACACAGACTGTCTCTCTCCAAGTCAGAACGACTATTCCCTGAAGAATCAATAGAGAGTCTCAAACATACATTAAACACACATACAACAACAATGAAACAACTCAGGACAAAACACCATCACTCGTTCACTGATCCTACAAATATTTATTGTGTACCTACCACATAAATAATGGAAACTTTTAAAGATAGTAGAGGAACAGCAGTGAACAAACTACTGTCATCATGAAGTATACATTCAAGGAAGGAAGGAGAGACAAAAAACTACCCAAATGAACATAATAAACCATGAGACTCAAGAGAAAACTAAAGCAGGGTGAGAGAGATAGGAAGTAAAAAAGAACTAAGAACAAAATTAACTTCACACAAGGCAGGAGAAAACAATGTAGACAAAAGCAAGCATTAAAAAACTTCCAATCAGAATGGCATAGCAAGTTCAAGTTTTGACTCTCCCGAATTGCTTCAAAAACACTAATAACAAGTAACATAGAAAAACACGAAACTAGAAAGACATTTCTAGGACCCCAAACAAGGCAATGTCTCTCAGGCCTCCAGTGATGGGCATGGCTGCCCTGCTTGGCTCCAGACTGTGACGTACACAGCAGACAAGAGCATTCAGCTTGTACGGCATAAAGAGGCCCCAAGTCCTCACCGCAATAAGGAAACAGGCCTAGGGCCTTTGCTTAGAAGCAGAAGGTTGGGTTAGGGCTACAGACATTTTTAGAAAAGAGTCTGATGAAAGCTTCAGGACAGTGACACACCGGCAAAATGGAAACAAGAGAGGAGCCGAGGGGCTCAATATCTGAATGTGAATCCAGTCAATAAAACGCCTGAGAGAAGAAACCTAGGATCACTCATAAGACGTGATTTGGAATAAAGCTAACTATGAAAGTGTTAGGGAGATCGAAATCCAGAGGAAGAGAGTAACTCACCAATCTAAAAGAGTATTTTCCAACTCAAATTCTAACACACTTGAAAAAATTCTAATGATAAAAAGGTAGCCAACAAAATCAACACTCAGAAATGAATTTCCTTCAGATTAAATAACTGTTATAGGGTTATATGACAAGGACTCTAAATACAGCATTTATCGTATTAAAAGAAACCACAGTGTTGATTGATGAGGATACTGATGAAGAACAATAAGGTGGGGTGGTGGTGAAGGTGCCACTCCTGATGACAGCTAACAGTAATGAAAAACTTAACCAACATTTTATTATATGAAATAAATTTATTTCATAATACATTAAGTATATTATAAATATATTATTAATATATTTACCATATATACTCAAGTATAAGCTGAGTTTTTGGCACAAAATTTGTGTCAAAAAACCCAAACTCGGCACAAATTTTGTGCCGGAAAAAACTCGGCTTATACTTGAGTATATACGGTATATATAATATATTAAATGTATTAAAATATATATTATATGACATAAATTTATTTAAATATATTTATAATACATTTAATATATTATATATTTATTATATTATGAAATAAATGAGTTATTTCATATAATATATTTAACAGTAAATTTATAACTCATTTATTATATTTTATTTCATATAAAATGTCAGTGAAGTTTTTAGGCTTAACTAACTCATTTATTGTATTTTATTTCATATAAAATGTTAATCACTGTCAGCTGTCATCAGGAGTGGCACTTTCACCACTACCACCATTTATATTTCATATAAATAATTTACTCAGTCCTCCCAATAATCCAATAATCCATGAGGTAAAGAGTTAAATTATTCTGATTCTGTTGACAAGGAAATTGAGGCATGGTCAAGTTAAATAACAATCTGATGGAACACAGCTGCCGCATGAAGAGATGGGATTCGGACAAAGGCAGGCTGCCCCCGAGAGCCTATAAATTTAACTATACCACACTGCCTCACAAGAGAAACAAAAAGAAAATGTTTTGAATCCCTTTGGAGTAAGACATTGAAAAACATAAGGAGGCAGAAATGAAATAAGGATGTTTGGGTATGTAAACTAAGTAAAATCTTAAACTCCCCAGACAAGTAAATGGACCCCTTACTTGTGAGTGGGACTTCCCTTACCTGCCCCCCCAAATCCTTAAAGTTGCTAGCCATGAGCAAAGGGGAGGTCTGAAATGCCTAGTTATGTCCTGTCTCTTTTGGAATTATGTTTTGTAACAATAAGATACAAAATAATTAAGGAGCCTTAGGCCTTGTAAGACAGACATTAAACCAAACCTGCAGGCCATCAATTTATTTAACAAATTATTTACAAGTATGTTCCAGGGCCTGTCTCTTCTTAACAGACTTCCTCATCTTAAACAGTCTAAGCCTTTAGCAAAGCTTCATTTATTTAACCAAATACAAATCAAAGAATCTTTAAACGCACCTATAACCTATGGTCCCCTGCTTCAAGATTTCTTGCCTTTATAGGCCAAACGACTGCATGCCTTTTATGCATTGATTTATGACTTTAAGTGTAATTCCTGTCTCCCTAAAACGTATAAAACCAAACTGCAACCCAACCAACCACAGTAGAACCCCTCACTCAAGGCTTCTTGGGTGTGGTTCTCCGGGTCATGGTCACACACAATCTGCTCAGAATGAACCTCTTTAAATTATTTTACAGATTTGGGGTTCTCTTCCATTGACAAATACAAAGAAAAATATTAGGAAATAAAATACACACTCATTCAAATAAAAATTAAATATATGTCATAAATGATGGACTAGACAAAGTGTAATAGAGAATTCGAAAATGACAAGGGCTGGGGGAACTCATTCCGAATGCAGCACAGGAAGACAAAGAGATTGTTAAAAATAATGTGAAAGTTGCTCTTCTACGTCACATGAAGGACAGACTGAGATATTCCACTAACTGGGTGTTAGGAGTTCAGAGGAAGAAAACAGAGCATGTTGACACAACCTGTGATGAAATAATGCCGGAGAAGCTTCACAGCTGAAGAAAGATGTGAGCTCTCAGATCCCATGCTCGCCTGAAAAATCAGGTAGTGTTCACAGAGAAAAATCCACACATAGCTAAGCAAAATGAAATTACGAAATATTAACCAAAAGTGACGATCTTAAAGGCTACTAGAGAATAATGTACAGGACGGAAAAAAAGAAAAGGCTCAATTGGTAGTAGATTGCTTTGTGGTAACAGCAACTCCCAAGAGATAATGCTAATATTTAAAAGTATTCCAAAAAAAATTAAAGAAGAACCAAGTAATCAATGGACATTCTATCTCATTTCATGTACAGTCCCTTCTCATGCAGGGAAGATATGGCCTCCCTGATGACAAAAGGCAAAGAAATAGAAGGGAAGTGACGTTTGCCTCTCCTGAGCAGAAGCTGCAGGAGAAACAGTTTGGGTCTTGCCTTAGATCTTTCTTTTTTGTTACAAAAATGACATGTTCCAAATTGCAGCTGCTCTAACCTGATTCCTAAAATGAGTATGAGCAGCTGACATATAGCCAACAATTTAATGTCAGCATAACACACCGTGGTTGTTACATGCTATGACAAAAAGGCAAAATAAAGATGTTCCCAGACATACACTAAGAGAATTTACTAATCACTGATCAACACTAAAAAAGAAAAAAAAAAAATGAAAAGGATTGTTAAAGTATCTATTTAAGTACAAAAATAGGGAAAACAGGGTAAGTCATGAATAAAAAAAGGAGGGTTTTTACTAGAGAAAGGGTTTTTCACATGTACTTTGTAATCTTTACGTAAATTTGATTCAATGATATTATCTGGAGCACTAAGTATCACAGTCAGTTGTTTTTCCTTCTTCCTTTCCACTTTTACCAAACCAGAGAGATAATCCTTATTTAACCTAATAAATAGGTCATCAGAGGAATGGCTACAATCAATTGGTAATAATCTAGGATGTTGTAAATAATCAGATCAAATACAGACCCAGAAAGAGTGTAGGGAGGGGTCTGTCATGGACAACAACTTCCAGCATTCTATCAGATAGTTAAGTTATCAAATTTAACACACTGAGAAGTTAGAAAGTTAAACATTTCCACTAGGGAAATAAAAGGAAATACATTTGTAAAAGGCAGTTTATTAAATTGATTAAGTTTTCTGAATTAAATACAAGGAATTTGGACTACAGATCACCTCTCTACAGTTAAGTGGCTTTGGATTGTTGGTAATGTACTGGTAGTGTCAGGTAATCCTTAACAAACATGGAATTCTTTAACAGAATTCCCCATCAGTTACACATGACTCATCATTGATAAAAAGATGACAAAACAGATACCTAAGGAAGAGGATCAAACCTACCATCAATCCAGCCATTCTCAAACCTCCTATCAGGTTAAACCAGCACATGACACAAACCCATAAACTTGGCTATTTTTCGTAAACAATTAAAAGTTAAAATCCCCTTTGTCTGCCAAGGACAAGCTCTGGAGAAATGAACATAACTAAAAAGGTAATCTACTAATAACAGACCAAAAAGAATTTAGATATGTGAACAAATCAAACTGAAATTCACCACTCTTTTTGCAAGCTGGGTAAATTGGATGTTTTACTTTAATGAGCCATGGAGAAGGACTGATTGATTCTAGGGGATGTTGCTTCATGGTTTACTGTTCACAAATCACTGATCTCCTTATTGTGTTGTCTATATACAGTAATCTGTTTTCTCCTTGTTGTTTTTTTACAAAAAGAGAAAAAGAGACAGGTGGGAGAGAATTTTACAACTTCAAAATTATCCTCACATATCAAAACTGACAGGCCTTTGAAGTTTAAATGCACCTTTCAAAATCCCAATTTGGTAAAAGGCAAAACCAGAGATTTACACCAAAGAAATGACACAAATCAATTTTGACCTTGAAGCCTAAGGCCTGCCAATTATAAATTACAGATTTCTAGGCCTATTTTCCTGGCAATAACAAGAGGGCATATAAGCTAGCAATTTTATACAATTCATTGCATAAACTCAAACTGGAAAGAAATAGTTTTTAACATAATCTTCACAAGCAGTGCAAAAATCTTCTGTTCCTCTCTTAAATTAACTTTACCACTAAACAAATTTTGAGATAGTTATGAAGCAATGAAACAAAGGAGACTGAAAGTAAAAAGGAAAGTTTTTTTTTTAATTACAGAATTGGTTATTTAACATTTTCGTTTCTATAAAAGGCAGACAGAAAGATAACCAACCAACCAACAAAAGCAACATACATAACACTTTTGAGGTAAAACAGTGTGTGTGTATGTGTGGAGGAGGGGAAGCTACAGTAATTTTGAACCAAAAATATATATTAAAATTCATTATATTATGCTTCATTTAAATTCTTTTCTAGGGTATTTGTTTTTCACTGTCAATTATAGCATATACTCAAGCCTATTAAAGGCACATTTATAGTAGGGTTTATTGTCTCGTTTCTTTGAAAATTTATTTGACTTCTAAATCAATTGGTGAAGTTCATTTCACATGAAGAGCCTACACTTTCTAATTCACAAATGTTTATTTTCTAATAAAAAAGTACTATAGCATCTTGGGAAAATATATTCACATGAAAACCAAAAAATAATCAAAAGATAATACTTATACACATAACCATTTTATTGAAGTTTGCAAATTAAATAAATTAGGTAAAAGCTATCAATGGCAATTTGATGCCTATCATTTTCCTCAAAATAATTTGTTCTCAAACTTAAAGTTCAAAATTTGTCTGTAAGATTTCCAAGGTTAAAAGTAGGTGATGGTTCAAATCTTCTTAGAAATGAGAAGAAAATATTTCTGTATGGTAAGCGCTATTAGGGGAGTGTTTCCCCCCAAATCTATTAACAATAGGAAATTTGTGGGCGGTGCCTGTGGCTCAAAGAGGTAGGGCACCGGCCCCATATGCCAGAGGTGGCGGGTTCAAATCCAGTCCCGGCCAGAAACTGCAAAAACAAAACAAAACAAACAAACAAAAAAAAAAAAAAAAAAAAATAGGAAAATTGTAGTCTTAGCAAAAATTAAAAATTACCAATCTATAAGAGTATTTACATAATAAGCCATTTAAAAATAACTCCATACTGAAATCATAAATTCTTTGTAGTATTTGTACAATGTAAGGAAGCCAGACCATTCATTAAAAACAATACATTATCATTTCTTGCCTCAGTAAAACTATTGTTTCATTAATGAGTTGATGAGCATTTTTAAAATGCATTAAAGCAAAGGAATATCATATTCAGAAATGTAAAACTGCTTACAACCTATAATCCAAGCCTATCGTTTAAATGAAGAAAATGTGGAAGCTGTTCCTTTTTTCTTTTCTTTAAAGCATTAGAATGCTAGAAAAGATAAACTTCCATAAAGTCGTGGCAATTAATTAATAAATTCAACAATGTGCTATCTTCACTGCAAAAACAATAAACGATTTTAAATCACTAGTTCTTTATAGGAAATAGTACCTTTGGCAAATTTTGAAGCACCACAGCCATGAAAATAAAATAAATAGGTTTCTGAAAAAGAGGTCCAATTACATTTCTTTTAAGACAAAAAATTTTAGAGTTTCTTGAATATTCATTCTATTTTTTTTTTTTTTTTCGATTTTGTTAAATGTACATATTTTTGGCATGGAGAACTGATAAGAACAAGAGGTTTTAATCACAATACTTAGGTGTCAGTGCTGGCTTCGACACATAGCAATTGCAAGGTCCATGAACCTAAGAAGATGAAAATCATATCTAAATCAAAGGATAGCTGAAAGGATTACTAAAAGCAATACTATGCTTAGTGTATAGTAAGTGGTACATGAATAATGGTAGCACAATAATTATTCCCACAATTATTCACTACCACCATTATTATTCTAAGGAGAGAAATTTTAGAGATCACATCAACATAAAGATTTTTCACTTCTGCTAACCAACAAGTGATCCTGCAGTGCTCAAAATGTGTGAGATAGCCCATGATTTCCACAAAATGTATTCAGGATCTGAAATTATTCAAATTCAAATGAAAAACATATTTTAAAACAGGTCTGAGAAAATGATTAAGGACTTAATTTTCTTCTCTTTACAAGGACATTTCTTTATTGAGCTCCTTTTCTTCTCATTACAAGGACATTTCTTCATTTACAGTTTTAAATGAAGAAAAAATATGACTCAAAAATATATGTATATGTACACCAACATATCCATAGCATGTTAATGAGACAGAAAAAAGACATTTCAGATATATACTATATAACTTGTTTTATTTTATTTCCACCATAAATACTGCCACCAAACAACCTATGGTACAGAGCACACATTAAAGTAAAACAGTCACAAATAGCTTAACCACTAGAGAACTTATTTAACATTTTCCCCATCAGATGACTCAAATATCCTGTTTTATTATATGAATGCAACATACAGATACAATTTCCCATTAACCTATAAGAATATTATTCTTGGAGCACATTACCTACATCTTGTTTAAAGCATACACCTATTGTAAGGATCAAATGAAAATCTCATCCCTTCTGAAATAAATCATTAAATATAGCCACTTTGCTTTAATCTCACAATCACCTCTGCTTTTAAATCTCTCCTGTTCCCATACATGAGCCTTTTAATTTCCATCATTCATTCTTTCTTTCTCATCGATGGAAAATTTCAAACATATACAAAAGTAGATAATATAATATAATATCTTGCTATTCAAAGTGTGCTGATGGACATTTGAGTTCTTCCTAATTTTTGCAATTATTAATGGTGATTCTTTGAACATTCTTATACATACCTCCTGTTAAGACACATGCAGGAGATTTTTATCAGGTAAATACCTAAAAGCAATATTACTGTAACAGATGGCATAATAGCATCAACTTTCCAATATCATCCAAATTTTTAGAGAGAAGTTATATAAATTTACACAACACCAACAATTTCTTGAAAGGGGTGATCCTTACCCCTTCCAACACTTGGTGCTATAAGATTTAAATTTATGCTGAATGAAAGTAAAATAGGATTTTTTTAAATTAGTAATTTGCAATTAGGCCTCATTTCTTCCTATGTTTGTTGGACCTATGTGGCTTCTCTAAAATGTCTATTCATGTCTTCTACCCTTTTTTCATTGAGTTTTTTCTTATTGATTTGTAGGCATTCATTTATTCTTTATATTAATCCTAGGTAGATTACAGAATTTACAAATAGTATCTGTAGTAGTATCTCTTTTTTTAAGCATCTGTTGACAAACTTCAGTGGATCTTTTGACAAACTTCTGTATTTAAAATTTTTTTAAAGTAAGAATTTTCAAAGAACAAGAGATCCTTTTAAATTTTTTTCATATGGATAACTTTTTTCTATCATACTTATTAAATAGCCTTCCATTTTTCCCCTAATAGATAAATTTTGTGATGTTTCAAACTTTTATAGATGTTCTTCCATTGTTGGGATTGCTATAAATTGTTTATCCGTGGATCAGTGTCCCACCAATCCTGGTTACTTTAGTAACCAAAATCCTTGACATTTATTAATATAAGACCCATCCTGATTGCTTCAGAATTTCTAATGCCTACATTTGTTCATTTACACAACCTCAAATATTTTAGAACCAATTTGTCGAGTTCTACAAAAGGCATTGTTAGTATTTTTATTAGAAATTAGAATCTGTAAGGCTAATTTGGAAATAATGGAAAATGTGATGATATAAAGTCTTTCTATTTATAAACATAATATATCTCAATATTTGTTTATCCATTATTTAAAGTATTTAAAATATTTCAGCAAAGTCTTACAATACGTATATATATTACACATCTTTGGGTAGACATATTCCAAAGTACTTTATCATTTTGCCACCTTTGTAGGTGGGTTTTTTTAAACTATCTTTTCTAACTGTCCATTGCTAATAAATAGAATGTTACTGAATTGAATTTTACATTCAGATACTTGCTAATTTCTATTATCTCTACTAATTTGTAGATTTTTTAAAACAGATGATTAGATCATCTGCAAAGAATGGCAGTTATATTTTCTTCTTTCCAATCCTTAATACCATAAAATTATTTTCTTAATTTAATGCACTAGCTAACAGCTAATACTAGTACACAGTTGAATGAAAATGGTAATAATGATATAGTTCTCTGTACTTAATGTTCTTAAGGTTTTTTCATAGACATTTTGAGTTTAAAAATTCTTACTAAAAATTTTTTGTAATGTGAATTTGTGTTAGAATAAAATACTTTTTCGTGCAACTATGATATGATCACATCATTTTTATAATTTAATCCATTAATGTAATAAATGACTTAGATTTTCTAATATTAAACTATCTTTGTAGTTCTGGGACAAAATCAACTTGACAATTTTTTTTCATGCAATATTAAACATTTACATTTATGGTCATAAAATGAGCCTAAAATGCTCCTTTCATATATTATTTTGGATTTGGTATCAAAATTATATTGAAGTCACATTTGAGAATGTTGACAGCCAAGTGGGAAAACATTACATCTAAAAGAAGGCTTTTAAATAAATGAAGAAGTGATTTGATCACATGACTTACAAAGAGTTTATTTCAACATTTCTTCAAACTTCAATGTGTATATGTGCACGTGTAGGTATACCTGTTTCCCTCTGCTTCTTATCTTCATAATCTTTTATCTACAGATATGTTAACTTTAAAAAGAACTAGAAATTACTTCTCCCACCCAAGTGGTTTTAATCCAAATGCTGTAAAATTCAACTGATAATATACAGCAAAGAATGAAAAGTAACGTCACTTAGATCAAAAAAACTAAAACAATTTAAGGAAGTTGCCTGACTTTACAAGAAACTAGTGAAGTTTGTGTATTAAAGGAAAAAGCAATCCTCCTCAGGTAATCAACTAGAGTAGTGAAATGTGTAACCTAAGTGTGTTTGAGCCCAGAAAAAAGATAAAGGGAATGACATATAGCAAAAGAAAAACATAGCAATATAATTTGTCATATAACATATTAAAACTACAAAACTTTCATTGCAATTGGAATATTAGATTGGCATTAAAATAATAAATTTAGAAGTATTTGCAAGAAAACAATGTTTTAACACGTTTAAGAGATAGTCTTTCATACATTTTAGAATGACATGGTACAGTCCCAAACACAGAAAGTTTAGATAAAGTAACCTATTTTTTCAGATTTTCTTGGCTTAAGAAAAGGCTGTTTATCAACTGCTATCACCCTTTATCTTCAACATGGACATGTGCTCTGTAAGAAACATAAACGCTCAAGGGAAAATTACACAGCAGGGAAGTCATGAAGAACTGTCCATCAGACACAGATTCCTGCAGGTGACCCAAGAGCCCCATTTCAATTAAAATGAAATGGAGCAGCATGTATACAGAAGATACAGACTTTTTATCACTTTTTTCTTGGCTGCAATCACTGGGGATAATCTGTAATCTTACTAGCAGAGAAATTCAAATGCTACCTTCAAACAAAAGATCATCTATCAAAATATAAAGAACAGTTTAACATTGCTTAATCCAAAATATTCTAACTCTAGTCTGTCTTTTCTTTTTTTGGCATTTTTTGGTCAGGGCTGGCTTTGAACCTGCCACCTCCGTCTTATGGGGCCGGCACCCTACTCCTTTGAACCACTGGTGCCGCCCTTAACTCTAGTCTTTCTTAAAAAAATAAATAAATAAAAATGAGAGAGAGAGAGAGAGAAAAAAGAAAAAAAGAATAGTCTAAATCTGTATAAGGATAGCCAGTTAGAAGTTGAAAAGTTAGTAATACACTCTTCTCGGACATGAGATTCTGCTTATACTTGAAAATAAACATCTGATTATTGAATGTATAACCTTACCTGACAAACCACCTTGTTCTTTAAAAAGTATAAATGAGTGTCATAATTTTTTTCCACGTGCCAGGTATAGGATATTAATCCAGGAATTATTTCCCTTCATGAAAAGAATGAAATTATTTACCTCCTCTCTTTTTCTGATAGTTACTTCACCTTATTCTTGCTTCAGTTTTAGTAGACCAAATACTCTCTCTGATTAACCATCTCTAATCTCTCTCCACTCTTTTAGAAAATGCATCCCTGTTAGTGTCTAATACCATCATTCATGATTCTCTAAACTTTATGAGGGTTAGAACAAGTATTAAACACTACATAAATTTTGCTAAAAATAACAAAATCAATAATTTGAGATGATAGTAACTCCTTTATTAGATCTTAATATTATAGTTTCTTCTAGGTTCTTACTATGACTTCACCAAGAAGTTCTTTGCAATAGTTCTCAAACTTAGATAACTACTGTTACTGTATTGAACAAATTTCGTGTTTGTTTTGTGTTCTTTTCCTAATTTTTAGATCAGATTAAGGCATCACATAAGAAGCTTATGGAAGACCCACATTTAATTGCCCACTAGATGACAATAGCAAAGAGAAATCCATTAAACTATTGAAAACATTCTTCAAAGGACATTTAGAAAAAATAACAAATTACCATTCCACCCCTACATCTTGGGAAAAATAAGTGAGAGGAATCCTTGCTTGCTTTATAAAAGGTTGGAATAACCAAACCACATAATATTAATATATTTATTAGAACTTCTGGGGAAGTGTTACTTTGTTATAATTTCAAATGCAATTCCTTAACATCAAGTGTGAATTATACCAATTCTTTGAGGGCAAATGTGAGATGGGTACAAGAAAAAACATCAAGAATCAAACACCGAAAGAAAAAGAGTCAAAGATAAGGGAACCACAAGGTACAGTGAATAACAATTATTCCAGAACATTCATTAAGAAACTCTCATATTACCTCACAATACATCAAGTACTAGAGACACAAGCTGAAATCAGGAGGCATCACTGGAATGAACTGAGGAAGTGAACCTAAAGGTACCATAAATAGGAAATCAAAGAGGTAGGAGATGCAAAGGGCAAGAACAGCAGCAGGAATTACAGCTTATTGTAAAATTCATCTCAAATTCCAGTCAGCTATGAGATCTGACAATTAAGTTCATGAACTTGTCCTAGAGAAAGTGCTACAGACCTCATTACTGAACATCACTGCAGCTACCTTCCAGGTACTCCCCTTGGGAAACTATATACCAACGCCAACTTCTAGCCTGTCCTTCAAAGCAACTTTGGAACTCTTTCTAGAATGGCCGTCAGCACTGTTAGTTGTTATCTTAACCTTGATTTCCTTAATGCCATCATAATGTTTTCCTTTCAATATTTCCTTTATGTTCAGGTTAAGATAAAGTCATAAGGGGGCCAGATAAGGTGAGTAGGGTGTTCCTGTACAGTTATTTGTTTAGTGGCAAAAATCTCCCTCCCTGTGTTCATTGGTGAGCTCCTTCAGGACCATTTTTGCACATACTTATTTCATGCCAAGATTTTCAGTTAAGATTCTCTTGTTTCTCCATCAATGTCTACTTGCTATGCTTCTCAGTCACCTGACACTTTTGACACAAAATTTTCAATATATCTTTATAATGTTTTCATCTCTTCTGTTCTTTACTGGCCCTTCTGACCTCTCCTTCATCAATCACACTTTCTTTCCCCTCAGAAAAACTTAATCCATTTGCACACTGCCCTTTTCTTCATAGCATTATCCCCCAAAACTTGCACTAACATGTCCCTGATTTCACTTCCACTCTTACCAAGTTTAACAAGAATTTTAATGGTCGTTGCTCTAATTCAAGCTCTGACATTCTCAACTATGGTGCACAAAAACATACAACCAACAATAATGAACACCACTTAGAAAGACAGTGTCACACACTCACACGAACACTACTGTGAGACACTGATATACCAAGGTTATAAAACCTTAACAAGTTGTTCATACAGTGTTGCCAACATAAGCACACAGTGGGAAGTTCACCAACTTAACTGTCAAACCTCATATTCAGGAGATGCAACTATAACAAACAACAAAGCTGCTAAAAAATATGCTGAATGAATGTTAAACTCTTAGAATACATACACTAAAAATACATTAGACTTTGAGAAGTTTAAACAATACTAGGGAACTATGTATGTGTATATGTGCATATATATATAGTGTGTGTATACACGCACATACATATCTATACAACTTGTGTATACTAAACAGGCTTATTATATTTGAGGCCAGTGAGGTTCATTTTAAAATGGATATCAAAAATGTCTCAAAATGAAAACATTCTTAATTTATATATGCCTGAATTAAAATTTATATAATCATACAGTCAAAAAGTTTATGGATTAATTTTAGCAACTTCAAAAACTATATTCCTCTAAAAAATCATATAGTATCTTCTGGAAGGGACAACAGGGTGGGGGGAGGTATCAAACTGAAATAAGTGATTCCCTGCAATACTGGCTATAAGGCATGGCAATCTTGAAACTACCATCTATTCTGTTCTAACATTTTTCAGTTGATATCACGTTAGCAAAGTGGCCTTTTAAATAAGTTGTGCCACGCTTTTAAAGTAAAAGGCTTAATTTATTAAATAAAGTCCATTGCTTTACACTGTCTGCAAGTGTTGGAAATAACAGATAAATTATCTCAAATGTACTTTGTCCAGGATATTTAAAGACAATTACAAAAACCTTGCATCACGCCATACACTTGTATGTCAGGGAAATATATTTCTTTCCACGTGCATGCATTCCGACTCACTTGAAGTTTGCAGACTATGAACCCAACGGAGGATAACACATTTAATAACTCATTAAATAACTACCACTTTCTGGCTTTCCTACTTCCTTTACTGAACTAACATCTCTTTACCAGGAATCCACTTTGGAACTCAAAATCATTTCATTAGTTAGTATCCTAAATACTGAGTTATTATGTGAAAGACACTAAAAGATGAATTAGTGGCCCAGAAAGGTTTTTTCTTAATTCATTAAAAATAAATATCCAATATCAGGAATACAAACTTAGTTTAAATATTTACTACATAATTTTCAAACATACTGAAAAACACAAACATGTTCTTAATACTATCCTGTGATAAAATGATACACTGTATGTAGTGTTTTTCCTATTTCTCTCACACGACACAAATTTACCAGAACAACAGAGTATTAAATAGTCACTCATTTTTGTATATTCATTTAGAACACGCACTATGACCTATAAATACTTGTTGTATCACCTCATTTTGAAACCAATATTAACATAAAAAGTTTGAGCTAAAATCCACAGATCAATAAATATAGCTATAGATAATACTTAAGTTCCTGACCTTTCCAATCCAGTAAGAATGTCATTCTGTCTTTAAATGTAGCAAAGTTTACTTTAAAAATTACCATAAGCTGAAAAAGACAAATGATATTAATCAGAAGAGTCAGTTCTCCATTTAGTGAGAAATAATAGTGATCATGGGGGTATCTGGAAAGAAGAAAATAGTACAGGTAATCCTAAATTTTAGTTACACCACAATCTTCTTCCCTCTATCTGGGGTTAGACCATTAGTGGAGAATTAATCATAAGTGAAATGACAGAGAGAACTAGGGCATACTCACCTTGCTACTGCTAGCCAACAGCTGACTGGGGCTAACTGAATGGTAGGGAGAGAGAAGAAGAAAAGCAAACTGGTTTGTTCTCCCACACTCCAGACTTATGAAATTCCAACTTTAAGAAAACACCATGGCCTCAAGAAAATGTTTTTTCCTAGTGTGGTATGCAATTTGCAACAGACATGTGAGTTATATATGCTTTAAGATGCCCTGGACTCAAAACTAGTGTGAATTAAATACAACTCACATGGCTATTAATGTGATTGACCTAATAAAACACCTTGGCCTCAAGGGAAAAATTTTTTTTCCAGTGTGGCAGTCAATGTGTTAAATAGCTATGCTGTATTTCAGAAGCAAAAGTATTCATGATTACAATAGATTCACAAAAAATTGTCTTTACCCCTTAAGGGAACAAAAGTGTTTTCACAAATCTCAATTGAAATCAAATTTTTCCTATATGAAATTTATTTTGATCATTGAAAATAAGCTGACATCATTATTTCTCTTTGAAAAATAAAAGTCATAAATATTTTAAAGATGCTTTACAAAGAAAGAATTAAGGGCCATGCTGTATTTTAATAAAAGAGAACAAGAAAGTGTCCAATACTAAGTCATGAAATATAAAAATCAAAAATATTACAGAGAGGCATTTGCAGACTTGCTGAAATGTGTAATCATTTGGTTGAAATTCAGAACTTAATTTCCCACTTATCAATAGTGTTGTCTCTTGGCTAGATTTAGTTGAATTGCTGTGTTTGTCTCACAGAAATAGATATGCATCTGAAAATCTCACCAATAATTTAAAAGAAAAAAATTGAAATTCAATAAATCAATGAAAAAATCATTTTCAATTTATCTTAGATGTCAGTGCTTCAAAGGAGATGTTTAAAAATCAGGGTTAGTAGACATATAGCAGGAATTTCTGTTTTCTACTCAAAGCATGTTAAATTGTTCTTGATATATGATATCAGTTTAAAAACTCATTTAATTTTTTTCCCTTTAAAACAAGATATTTTACTTATATGACTTCTGCACATTAACCATAAATAAGGATAGTCTGTTGCTTAAACTATTAAGATGATCACATTAATAGCAGTCCAAGGAAGAAAAGAAAAACCCCAAATAGCGAAGGCAGTTCTTAGTAATAAAAACAAAGCTGGGGCATCAGCCTACCAGACTTTAGGCCAGGGGTGGTGAACACGCGGCTAGAGCCGCATGCGGCTCCTGGCCAAAATGAATTTCGGCTCTTTGCCTCTTATCATTATTTTGTATACTGTGGCTCTTTGCCAAGTTTGGATTTTGTTATGCTGCTTCTGAGGAGGGAC